>BQNB010118161.1:5320-21042 GCA_026074375.1 Tanacetum coccineum | reverse complement strand
TTGAATAACTTCGTTAGAATGTGAAAGTATTAGTTAATGTTTAACTTATGTAAAGTCAAATTGGTATAGTTTTCTCAAGGGACATATAGTCCTTGATTGAAAATGTAGAATAAAGTGATAAAGAGTGTTGATGTGACAGAAATAAGCAAGAAGTATTATGGGTTAAGGGTAATTAAAGGTATTATAGCATGGATAGGGTTGCAAAACCATATAGTTGATGCAACTAGTTGAGTATATGTTTAAAAGTGTTAAAATGAATGAGAGGTTAAGTATAACCAAATTGTGGTTAATAATAGACAAAGCGATTTCGAGGACGAAATCGAAATACGGGGGATAGAATTGTAACATCCCCAAACCAGTTTTGAAGTATTTTATGACAAGAATGCCATGTGAATGAGTTTGACTATGACTTTTATAAGTTAATGGCCTCTTGTGATTGGTTAGTCAAACCCGATAGTCAAACTTAAGTTAAATGTTAGTCAAAGTGGTTAGTATATGTTTATGAGAAGTATTATGTGAACCAATTGCAAGAGAAAAGAACTTGAGGGACCTAAGTTGCCAAAATCCTAAACTGGTACTAGAACCTCCAGGTTTTAGTATTAAAACCTCCAGGTTTTAGTACTAGAACCTCCAGGTTTTAGCCTGCAATGACCATTCGTGCCAGAATTACAAACTTGTGCCAGATTTAGTGAGATTATATCTTATAACTTCCATAAGTTTCTAGTGTGTTGTGTGTATGTCGTACCAAGAAAGAAAAGAGTAATCCCCTATTGATCAATTAGGTATGAATTGAGGTCTCAAATCAAGAAATAAGCTTATACCAATGATCCTACACAAGTAAGTAATCCCCTATTGAGTTGAATTAGTAATTTATGAGTTAGGGTTTATGTACCCAATTTGGGGGTTTTGGGTAAAAGGTGTTTTAAATTAAACTAATGAGGTTATAGTAATTATGGGTTAAGTTATTTTAAATAAAATTAGTAAAATTATGGGTTTTCTTCATATGATCAAGATATGATCATATGATGATTAAATGTTTTGAAAGGTAAAAAGAATGGTTTGAATAAACAATTATTATAGTACTTCAATTATGTGCTTTTAAGTGTTTATGGTTTATGATGATTTTAGCTTAGGAAGTAAATAAGGATGATGATGGTGAAATATTGGTAACATAGCTATGGAAGCCAAGTAACTTTGGTTATTATGTGTATAATATTGATGTTATCATATTATGTGGTGAATGAATATGTTTAGGAATTAAAAGTCTTGGCTTAGAAAGTAAGCATTAAATAGAGGCTTGACTAGTTGGATAAGTGAGTGTTAATCTTGGATTATGGACTAACAAGGTATGTGTTAGAATTGACGTGTGCTTGATGATTAGTTAAAGTGTTAAAGATTTCATATGTTAAAAGAAATAGTCTTTAGACTAATTGTTGATGTTCATAAGACATGTATGAATAATTAATGTATTATATATGTTCTAACCCGATTACTTACTAAGCAAAAGCTTACCCTTTTAGTTGTTGATGTTTTTATGTAGTTCATTATTATGTAAAGTAAGGTCTTGGATTAAGGACTTATGTATATAAAGTAGAAGGTTTGGAAATGCGATTAATTATGCTTATGAGCTTAGTATTAGATACCGAGCTTGATCAAGGTTGAACCCCAAGTGTCGTAGGATGGTTGTAATGTTGTATTATAGTGTCAAAGTTCATATTTAAGAATGTATATGAGCTATGCTCAAGTTATGTCTAATTGAGTTGAAAATGGGTCAAAAAGGGTGCTTGGCAAAACACCCATCGCTTTGTAAAGTACGTGTTCAAGGGTCGTTTAGACCACAAATGTTTATGAAAGTGAATTACATGGCGTGTTAATGAATTCTGGAAGTTTTGAAGTTATGTTGAGTTATAGAAGTCGAGTTATGGTCGTTTTACTCGAGTATAAAATCGAGACTACAAGTTGTACAGAAATTGAGTCATTTTGGGAAATTCGTATAAAATCAACCGTAAGGAGTTAGAAGTCATACCTTATATCATTGGAAAGGTATTTGAGTCTATTTTATGATAAAGATACTTTCAAGAGTCGAATAGTAATTGATTTTGGTCAGTTTATAAAAGAATGACAAAAGGTCTTTTGCGGGTTATGCGTTTAAGCAAAGTTTCATATTTTTGGTCAAAGAGTCAGGAAAGGGACGATTTAAATTTATTTTGCCCTTAGATGTTTTAGTTTGTTGATGTGATATGCCATTAACCTGTTGTCTTTTACTATTATGATATTTATATAAAAGTCTGATAATTGAATGTGTTTGTATGCATTGTGATACTTGTGCTATTTGAATGTATTTGTGTAAATGTTTGTGATACTTGTGCTAATTTTAGTCGCGAAAGGTCTTCACCACAAAACCTCTCATTTTCACCATAAAATTCCTAACTTTTACCACCAAAAGCACCACTACAATCACCAGCACACCCCCCACCCGAGAATTTATGTCGATTGATAAGAATTGGAGTAGGCCTACTTTAAACCGCAATTCTGGTGAGTTTAAACTTAGTCTTAATGCTTTCTACGAGAGGTGTAAAGAACACATAAATCACCGGGGCTTATGTTGTTGCCCATGTCGGACGTGTGGGAACAGGGAAAAGCTTACACCTATTAATATTAAGCATCACATACATAATAATGGGTTTAGCATGGGTTATCCTACTTGGGTATATCACTGTGAACTGAGGATTATTCCTCCGTCAATAGTAAATGACACAAATGATATGATCAATGTCCTCAACGATATTGGATGAAAAGTACATTGTGACTTGTTGTGGTTGTGTCTCACAAGTTACTTTGTTACTCTTTGTCCTTTTGATGTCTCTCTTATTTTGGTCACTGTGGGATAGGCATTTTAGTTTGTGTGCTTGGTTGTGTCTTGGTGCATGCAAGTCACAGTGAGTTTGGTTGGTCTTTCTCCTTTTAGTCTTATTAGTTTGTAATGTAGTTCTAAGGTATGTATAAAAAGTGCCAAGTTATATTATAAAAAGTGCATAGCAAAGTTACACAACAACCATTAGTCCATAACATTAGATAATTGAATATCTTGGAAGAAGTTTTTATCAATTAGATAGTCTCTACAGATTTGGTATCTAAATGCTAGTATATAAAGGGGTGTTTGGATCCTGGTTTAATGCAAAGCTTAAATGTCATGGCTCTTTATCCTCTATCTCAGTATGTAGGCCATTTTGTGACTTTAATTCCTTGTTTTGTGACTACAGAACCAGATGCTAAAGCTAAGAGCGAGTTAAGAGGGTTTAGCGGAGCGGATGACCGGTGATGGAATTATGGACAAAGTCTTGGGATCAAGCCGAGCTTTTAAACCGGGACCAGGTAGGAAGCTGCCAAACAGTGCTTCGTCTTCTTCCATATGCTCCTACCATGCTCCCTCACAATCGACATCCCAAGCTGCATTAAAGAAGCTTATGGAGGCGCATAACGAGAAAATGAAATATATGCATTCACAATTAGCGGATAAAAACATCGAGCTACAATTGCCCATTCCTCTCGACCCCAACGACTTTATGGATGATGCTAGTGATGAAAGTGATGAAGGCGATGCTACTGAAGATGTTGCCGACCCCGGAGATGAGTAGGTCAGGTTGTACTTGTTTAGTTGAACTTTGTGGTTGAACGTTGTCTTTTGAACAATTTATTTTTATGTTGTTGAACTACTTTGAACTTTATGGAGTGTTATTGTTTTGTTTGAAAAATTGGTGGTGGAAAATTCTGGAAAAATAGGTTAAAAAATCTAAGAAAATGCCGTAAAACAGGCCCGATTGTTTTAGGGAACTGCTACTTTTAGGGACAAGTTGTAGTCCCTAAAAACTACTTGTAGTCACTATATCTTTTGACTTTCATTGACCAATTTTTTTAAGAAAATGAATTGTAGTCACTAAAAGCTCATGTTGGGACTATGTGTAGTCCCTAAAAGGGGGTCGTTAAAAATTCTGGTCAACTATAGTCAAAATATGCAGTGACAATATGTTGTCCCTAAAGGTTTTGTCACAAAAAAAAAATCCACGTGGCAAGTCAACGCAGTCGTCCCTATAATTAAATTTTGTAGTCCCGACAACATGTAGGGACGGAGTAGCAGGGACTACGCTAGCAGGGACTACATGTAGTCCCTAAAAACGTTTAGGGACTACAAGCTGGCCTTTTAGGGACTACAACCGTAATCCCTAAAAGTCATTTTTCTTGTAGTGACTATGTGCATTTGTTGCATGCGGATGTGATATGCACGCTAAGTTATGGATTTATTTATAAAAGTAAGTAGTACGCTTTTAGTCTGTTAATAGTGGTCTGCTTATGCTCCATGGGAGATGTCCATGGTTGCCATGGTTTGGCAGCTTGTTTATAACGAATGGGTTTGCCCGCGCTCCGCTGCGGGGTGTGGGCATAAGCAATTGTTTTATGCGTTGTCGGTTTAGTTGTTGTTAAGCCATTTAGTTTTTGTACAATGTTATAGGACAGATTTCTCTTCTGGTTGTCATTTTGTAAAATTATACATCTGATATTTGACATAGGAGAAAATCTTGCATGGCATGTAATGTTGTAAGATAGGGAAATCTTTTTTCTTTTCAGCTATAACCCAAAAAGCACTAATTTCTTCAGTAACTTACTTCATTTGACATTTCACTTATGAATATATAAGTAAATATGTGCAGGAATATCAATCGAGACCATAAATTTTTAAAGAAAAACATAATGACTTCATCAGATTAGATAGCAGGCACCTAAATTGTGTAACGTGGTGTCTAAAAGCACCAATTCAGATACTGTTAACATTATGTGCAAACGGTTCTAATAAATTGGAGTAGGTCCACCTTACAATCGAGGGTTTTTAGATTTAAGATATTATCCAACACCAGATACATTGCCTCCGCTACCAATCCCCATCAAAAAGATGTCAACTTTACCATTTGTTTCGTCCCAGATCTTTGGACCGGTCGTCTTAAAATGCACCTATTATCATCAACATACAATGTCAAAACTATAATGTATCAAATATGTGAAAGAATCACAATACAAGTTTAAAAGTGCTTATATGTTCTATTGGAGCAAATGAAGAGTTTTAATAGTGATTGTCATTGTGATTGCTTATCCAAGTTTTGAATCGCTCATTAAAACTGATTATACGATTACTGAATTTTTGAGAGTGATTGCCTATCTAAGTTTTAGAGCGGCCTGAAATGTCTGATAATGGAGCTGAAGTAGTGAATCTATCGGCCTAATCACAAAAATCACATATTTTGACCCGTTACCCAATCTTTTAAGTTTCAGACAATAGTCCGTTAAGCATAGCTAGTAAAATAAAACTTATAACTAACTTTGACAGTTATCAGTAACATATAACCTAAACTAACCAAATTTTACTTCATTATTAAAGGGTTCAAATTGTCTCTTATATCAATACAAATTCAGTACAAACTATAAAAAAATTCTAACACAATGAAATTTTCTATATACGTTTGTACCATACTAACGGTGGACCACATAATTTGAGAGCGCAAAGTTGAAATATGTTTGGCATTGCTCATTATGTATAGATGACAGAAATAAAGAATCATGCAAAAAGATAGTAGGTACTTATCTTAAGGATAAAGAGGTTGAGATACATAGGTGAAATAGTCCTTGAGGTGTTTCCACATTTCTTTAGATGAAATTTTCGGTAAGTGTTGTCGCACATACAGGTGTTTCCACATCAATATTGTCATTGTTTCTATCAGAACATGTTACCCATTGACTTTCTTCTTTTTTGGAACGCTAATCACCTCAGCTCATGTACATGGATCAAATGGATCATCATAGATTTAACCGGGATCATCAGCAGTCTCATGTTTTTCTGCCTATAAATCACGCCATTCACCTTGTTCTTTTTGTCTTTTTTAGAGATAGCATGTTTCCAGGTTCAACGTCCTGCACAAATAAGTGAGTATACGCATAAAGACCCAATGACATAGTTCAGTGAAAAGTAAAGGAAAATGAAAAGTGTAATCTTGAATAGGCCAGATAAAGTTTGTTTGAACCTCCTAATTATTTTATTAATAAACCTGAATTGTTATCGTAATTATATAATTAACCCAACCATATCTAATAGACATCACAATTATCTCGGCACCATCACCTGGGAGCTTGGACTGACTTAGAAAACAAAGATAGTCGGGTCACCATGTCAACTATGGCACATTGACCAGACTTCGAGGTTGCCATTATCTCCATCCTATGGTTGCAACTGCTTGTCTTGCCCTCGACTAGGTGCTACCAACACAACCGTCGTTTGTCAATATGGTGTGTTGGTCGTCTTCAGAGAACAGCCCCTGAACCTCAGCCCTCGTGATGGCTCAGGGGGTGTTGGGGGGGGGGGGGGGGGGGGTGGGTGTGGACTTGTCTAATACAGCCTATATAGTCTATCTATAAGAATTAAACCGTAATCAAAAGTTTGTCAAAGAATAATACGACATGATTCATCGTTACTTGGAGGACGAGAGTGATGTTTTATTGATTTGTCGTATGGGTCACTCACTTTGTAATGCAACTGATTGTCTGAAACTAAATTAGAATGTTTTGGGTATTGCAATTTGCTACGATCTCTTCAAACTTCATAAAGCTCTCGAATTTAAGGCTTGTTTTGTGATGTAGTATCTATTGCTAGTTCTTTGTATCTGTGCACCCAAAGTTCGAAAGGCAATATGTTTTTTCTATTTTCAGATTCTGATTGAAATAGCCAATGTCTTTTGTGTCCATGTTTGCATGTATCATGTCACCCTGTATATATTAAGCGACTATTAGATAGATGTTCTTACTTAGCACTTCTACGACGAATTTATAGTTAGAATACTTTACCTATATGTCATGGAGCATGCAACAAAGACATTGTGAATATGTTTTTTGAGGATTCTGAGCTATCCGCTTTCGATATCCCTTTGCTTCTTATATTTTATTTATGTCTGTTAGTTTCAAATCACAAACGTTGTTGTGCACCATCCTGTTTGCAGCATAAAAGCAATAAGAACAACATCACAAAAACTGAGCATAGCGTAAGAATATTGGATTTTCCCAAAAAGAGCTAACATGAAACAAAACAAAAAGTAAATCTAACACATTATTCTAAATCCTGTGTAAGAATTCTTTATAGACTTTTTTTGTAATATCAGGTTTATGGTTTATAGAAAAGTTAGTAAACCGAGACCAGCTAAATTGTCATAGATAAAAGCCGCATATGCGCCATACGGCAAGCAGAATAGTTGATACCTGGTTTCTCGTCTCCCTTTTAAGTTCTTGCTCATTTTGTATCTCGACGTAATTGCAGCTTCTCTGATAAACTGCTTAGAGTATAACAAAAAGTGAGTTATCTTTAAGAACGGTCAACAGAAAAAAACGCAAGACAAATACTGAAACAATACTTACTTAACATCCGCGATCGAGCCCACAAACACCAATCTTGTCCTCCTCCTCTTCATTTTACACCTTCACACTCCAATTATTCCACTAAACAGGAAACAACGTATATCACAACCCATATAAACCAACAAAAAAATAAAATACATTCCAATTTTTATAAAAAGGCGATTTACCAATATTCTGCGCCTCTCGTTCTCTCTGACTACTTGTGATAATCCTACTTAACGCCTAAATCAACAAAACAATCATGAGTTTTGAAACGAATTTGATAAATGAGAATGAAATACAATCTTGTCAATCTGTGTAATATACAATTGACAAACAGAGAAGTCGTCGCACAGCCTAGAACTATTAAGTTTTCGTGAAGCAAGGTTACATTTCTTTTTCATGTATAATTTGTTTTTGCTTAAAAAATGTATATACAAAACTTGGGCATTGAATGTTCATCTACATGATTTGTCTATCACCAAAGCAACTGAAAATTGTTGCTTGATTTTTAACTGCATTTCATTGACAAAGTGATAGAGTTACTTAGATAGTTACATGCACAGTTACACAATACCAACAACAAATATAGCCCACAACAACTCGTAAACCTTCACCTAATTCTAAACTTACTGATTCCTAAACTAACTTTCCTATATATAACACATAGTAACATTCACATATAAAAGAGAAATTACAACATAAAAAGTCGGTAAAAACAATAACAACACTGAAAATCTTTAAGAAAAATTAAGCAACTCTAATTATAAACCTCAATTCATTTTTAATGATCAAATAATTAAACCCCAGTTTATAAAAAAACTTAGAAAAAGAAATGATGAGACTTACTATTTGATATAGTGTAACAAAACGAGATAACACAAATCAACCCTGTTGATTCACACGAATACCAGGATTGATTCTTCCAACAATCATTGATTAACACGAATACCGATTATTAGGATAAATTTAGCAAACGGCCAAAATTGGACTTTTTATATTTCTTGAACTGAATAGCTAGGGTTACAATACAGTTATTAAATAGGAAAGCAAAACTGAAACGGGCCTTAAAAGACAAACGGGCCAAAAGTTATGCTAAAAACAAAAGTCCAAAATTCTCGAAAAAACACAAAAATGTAAATAACTCCTAAAATATAATGATTCTGCTCAAACCTAAATCAAGTTTTAACGCATTCTAAACCTAACCGAACACACCATCATACTTATAATTCCTCCCTAATCATTATTAACTAGTTTAATTATATTAATTTACAGATTTTATAAAACCTAATTATCCATTTTAATAATTGTTACATGAATTAATGATTAAAACTAAACAAAGAAGATGATTTGTACCTTAAACCCTTGATTCTTGAACACAATAATCCCTATCTTGAAAAATATTTTTTCTTCTCTCTTGCTCTTGAATTATTCGACCAATCTAAGGTGTAGAGGAATTGAAAAGTGATTTAGGGATAATAAGGTTTAGTATTTATAGGATTAGAGTCTAAGTTAGAGTCAAATTTGTTTCCTTTTTCCTCCTAAACCCATAACCGGCCGATTCACCCTTATCTTTTTTTATTTAATTATTAATTACTTAATTACTTGCATTACCGTAAGTTTTTATAAAAACCTAAGCTTATTTGAGTATACCTTTTTGTGTAAACGCAATTTACTAGACTTTTAAAATAAATAGTAACTTTTCATTTTCAACCCAACTTTCCAAAAATAGAAATTTCATTTTTTTCTTATTCTAGCAAGTAAAGCCTATTCAAACCTAATTTTACTAACACATAAATACGTATACGTAATAATACTTACATAATTAACGCAAAAACGCCAAAACCACCAAAAATCATTTCCTTGCCACCAAAAGTGAACGAAAGGAACTTAACCAAATACATCACCAATCCAATCCCAATGAGACGATCACGCTCAATGGATTGATTACCAACTCTCACATAATCCACATAACGCATATAACACATAAACCATACATTACAACAGATTCATAAGTCAACACTAACGGTTTGACTAACCTGCTCAAGTCATGGTTGTCACAGTATCCTTTCCTTTAGGAAATCTCGTCCCGAGATTTAACCAAAAGGTTCAACTCTATCATTACCAAACAATTAATCGAGGATACTTATCTTTCGAGTAGTCCACCCATACCCATGTTAACTCAAAGTTACACTTTGAATTCCAACAAACTTTCACAAGATATCTTAATGCTAACAACTTTGCCCGCCCACAAAAGGGTACGCATAGCAGCATAACCGTTCCAAACGAAAAGAAACATCCAACTACCTGAACCTTGCCCGTCATCGAGGAGACTCGTCAAACACCTTAAGTTGCGTAACAACGTCATTTACGACCCGATCTCACAACTCATCAAACAAGAACTATCTTGAAACCAAGTTATAAGTTGTTACAAAGCCTAACGTTTTTAAAGAATCGGCTCGACTTCGAGTTTATTCATAAAATAACTTTAACCAAAATCACACAACACATCTATGGGCATATTAAGGTCTACAAGAAACCTTATGTACCCAACTCTAACTAAAAGACCCAATGATCCCTTGCTCAACGAACAAGTGTGGATACTCAGTTCACCTGAAGTCCTAAAGACCTCGCTTCAAGCCCAAATGGACCTTAACTACCACCATTCTGCTGCATTTTAACCTTTTAACTTCACGGTCACTATTTTCAATAGGTTCCTCAACAAAATGAAGAGTTTTGTCAATCTTGATCTCATCTAATGACACATGCAGACTAGCATCCGCCTAACACTTCTTCAGGTTCGACACGTGAAACGTGTCATGTACACCACTCAATTCCTTAAGCAATCTCAACCGATAAGCTACAAGACTGATTCTTTCAAGAATCTCAAATGGCCCTACATACCTCAGTGCTAACTCACTCTTTTTCCCAAAGCGAATATCACATTTCCAAGGCGACACTTTTAGCATAACCCGATCTCCCATCTCAAACTCTAACCGTTTGCGCCTAATATCAGCATAGCTCTTTTGACGATCTCCTGCCGCTTTGGGCTTTTGTTTTACCAACACTACCTTATTAGTCATTTCTTGAACTAACTCGGGTCTAATCAAACTACTTCCTCCAATCTCTGCCCATATAACAGGCTATCTACATTTCCTACCATACAAAGCTTCAAACGGAGCACACCGAATGCTCAATTGATAACTACCACCAAGATCGATAACACATGCCCTCATTATATCCTCCAAAGTATAAATCATACATTCACTTTGTCCATCCGCTTGAGGATGCTAAGCAGTACTCAAATCTAATCGCGTCACTATCACTTTCTGCAGCGTCTGCCAAAACCACGAGGTAAATCATCCATCTAAATCTGAGTTGATCATCATCGGAACTCCATTCCTTGCTACCATTTCATAAATATTAACCCTTGCCAACTTCTCCTCTTGTAATCTTCTAGTATAGCCAGAAATATAAGGTGACTTGGTCAGTCTATCGACCATCACCCCAAATCATATCATTCCCACTACTTGACCTTGGCAATTTAGTGATAAAATCCATGGTAATTCTATACCATTTTCACTTAAATATCTCAGGCTGTTGCAGCAAACCAAAAGTCTATGACATTGCAGCCTTCACCTCCTAAACAAATCCAACAATTGTTAACATAGGTAACTATAGCTAATTACGCATGGTAGCATGTACATTGCCTATAAGTATGGTGTGGCCCTTCTAGGTGTCGCCAAAGACAACCTAACCAGTACGACATGAACATATATTCGTTTATGGGCTCCCGTGGGTAGTGAACGCTATCACCCATAGGGGAATATTAGTCACCCAATAGACTATTATTCATTCGCGGCGTCACCACGATCGTCCCTCTAGTCAGAGGAGTTGACAGTTCATATATGTTCGGGCAGTGAGATGGTCGTAAAGCGACTCAGGCAACACGTATTGGATAGGATATCTCACGTTTTGGTACTTGTGTCGAGGTTGGGATATAACAACAATGTTTCTCACCCAAGTTTATTAACTATTTTGTCCCCTTAACGAGTTTAATGTGGGGGCTTGGAACTCACCTTATACTAGGAGGTAGTTGGATCAAAAATGAATCAATTAAGTGAAAATGAATCTCACGGTTCTAGCGACAACCTATCATATAGTTGTCTTTTAAGAATGATGTACCATGAATAACGCTTAACACAAGAACTGATCATCCGAGCACGAGTAGACACGGCGTATCCCTTTTTAAAACGTACTTTCGAAAGTTATAAGTTTTGACAAGTCTCGACACATTAAAACATCTTAGAAAAATTGGTCTTTAGGATTTCTCTTTTAGTGTATTTCATATTTTAGTACATTTTGTCTTTTAGTATTTTTGTCTTTTAGTGTATTTCGTCTCTTAGTGTATTTCGTCTTTTAGTACATTTTGTCTTTTAGTATATTTTGTCTTTTAGTGTATTTCTTCTTTTAGTGTATTTCATCTCGCATTATTTCGTCCTTTTAGTCAGTTGTCTTTTAGTGGATTCGACTTTTAAATGCATTTCGTCTTTTGTGTCCCGACCACAACGTTGACTCATATCTAAAAAAAAAAGTTGACCTAACTCGACACTTAACGTTTTTTCTACATTTTATCATAAGTTTGATAATAAAAGTATATTTTTGACGCTTTTATAAAGTTTACGAAATTTCGGCATGACCTTTCTAAAAATATCGACTTTCCATTTTTATCAACCTCGACACGTGAAAACATCCGTTTTACAAAAGTACATCTTTTATTGACTCGAAAGAATATCCGATCTATTTTCGACAACACCTCAAATATCGCAACAAATCCGTTCTAAACCTAAACCTCTTCGACATTCAATTTACGCTTCCAACAAATCCAACATCTAACTTAATCTCTTCGCCAACAATATTTAAACTTAATATACGATAAATCTTAAATAAACGATATAGCCGTAGTGATAACAATATATATATCAAAATAGTCACAACGAACTTTTATGCACAAAAGTACAACTACTTTTTATGTTCTTCCATTTATAAACAAAAAGATTAAACTTAAAGACTTGTAGTTTTATAGAAAAATAGATAATGATTTTCATAACGATCCGCTTTGTACACCTTGTTCAGAATGATCATACGAACGCAAAAGTACAACTCATTTATGAAAAAGTAAATATGACTTACAAAGAAACATGGCGAAAGGTGAATAGAAACTAAGAACAACCCAAACGTTGTTTTACAAAATACCCGGATGGAATAACAATCAACTCGAACAATATATCTTCAAATGGTTGATCAAAGATTAAAAATGTGTGGATTTGGGTGTGTGTTTTGGTTTGGCAAAGAGAGAAAAGAAAGAAGATGTATGTGTGTTTTTGAGAGAGAAAACACAAGAGAGTGTATTTTTGGTGTGTGAAGAATGAGATGAGAAGTGAGGGTTTATATCAACAAAAATCACACACACACACATACACTAGTGTGTGCCGTCGGTTAGGGGACAAGGAAGGGGGACCAAAATGATCCGCCAATCAAAAGAGAGTTAGTACTAGTCCTTTTCCATGTTTCATGCAACCATATCTAGGAAAAATGTTCAAATTTGAATCATATGCATGTTTACACATGCATAGCCGGTTACAAGACCAAAGGAGGGGACCAAAAATAATTTCCCACATTCTAGGATCACTAGTGCTAGTTGATGAGTTAATTTCCAAGCATGCATGCACAACAAAGTGTAGTTAAATTAAAACACGTAACACGTAAACAACGAATCGAGTAACGGCATCACGAAAAATTATGAAATTTTAAATATTGCTTAAAAACATAAAAACGCGGCTATTGCCAAAATACTACAACGTTTGGTGTCCCGGTTCGCTCCCGGTGACGATTCTCAGATAATAACGAAATAACTTCCCAGTTAAACGGTAAAGCTAAACGAAACATTTAAAAATTCAAATTTCTACACGGAAATGGCTAATTTACTGAACGGAAATTCTCGGGTTGTCACATTCTTTCCCCGTTAAAGAAGCTTTGTCCTCAAAGCTTAGGACGCAACCTCTGCGGCGGGTGCAGAGTTGGTGAAAAGGTGCGGGTATTTCTTTTGCATTTGGTCTTCACGCTCCCAGGTGAACTCAGGACCTCTCTTGGAGTTCCAGCGTACTTTGACAATCGGAATATGACTCTGCTTCAGACGCTTGACCTCACGGTCCATAATCTCGACAGGTTCTTCAATGAAATTCAATTTGTCGTCAACTTGGATCTCATCCAATGGTATAGCAAGCGGTTCATCAGCCATGCATTTCTTCAATTTCGAGACGTGAAACGTACTATGAACTCTACTCAACTTCTCTGGAAGTTCTAGACGATAGGCAACGGTTCCTACTTTGGCAATGATCTTAAAAGGTCCAATATAACGAGGGTTCAGCTTTCCCCGTTTGCCGAAACGTATTACTCCTTTCCAAGGAGATACTTTCAACATGACCTTATCTCCTACTTGAAACTCAAGAGGTTTTCGTCTTACATCGGCATAGCTCTTTTGACGATCACGGGCGGCTTGGATATGGCTCTTGATTTGAACTATTCTCTCGGTTGTCTCATGGATGATCTCTGGGCCAGTGAGCTGAGTATCCCCAACCTCAACCCAGCAGATGGGTGATCGACACTTGCGCCCATACAATGCCTCAAATGGAGCAGCCTTAATGCTGGTATGGTAACTGTTGTTATACAAAAATTCTACCAACGGTAAGTGTTTATCCTAACCTTTTCCAAAGTCGAGTACACAGGCACGTAACATATCCTCTAATGTTTGAATGGTTCTCTCACTCTGACCATCGGTCTCTGGATGGTAGGCTGTACTCATATCCAATCGAGTACCTAATGCTTTATGTAGAGACTTCCAAAAATGTGAAGTAAATTTTCCATCGCGATCAGAGATGATCGAAACCGGTACTCCATGCTTTGAGACTACTTCCTTCAAGTATTGTCTCGTCAATTTTTCTAACGTGTCATCTTCTCTCATAGGCAAGAAATGAGCAGATTTAGTGAGACGATCAACGATTACCCAAATCGTGTCTTGCCCAGTCACTGTCCTCGGCAGTTTAGTCACAAAGTCCAAATCGAATTAATGAACTTTTTATATTTTTCAAAAATATAGCAAAATAACTTCCAAAGGAAGGATCTTCGAAACTCTACTTCAACGAATACTCTTCAACACTCGTACACGACTTCCCCGGCAGCGGCGCCAAAAAATTTGCTACTTCTACCTTCTTACCATCTGCTACTTCTATCAAATACCCAGGGTTTACAAAACTAGATTTCACATTTAGCAAAGGCGCAAAACTAGTAGAAATGAAACTAAAATCGGCTCTAGAATCAAAAAGTACAGTAGCATAATGATGGTTTAAAGAAAAAGTTCTCGTCACCACGTTAGGATCTTGGAGAGCGCCAATTGCATTCACATTGAAAGCCCTCCCTTTAACTTGATTCTTGTTATTCCTTGAGTTCCAATTTCCTTCAATAGTCAACCGATTCCCCACTTGACTAGGTGCTAGATTTAACTTCGGACAAGTATTTTGATAATGTTCACAACTCCCACACTCATAACATGTTCCTGGTTCATATCCACCCCTAACAGCATTAATCGGCGCCACCTGCTTAATTAGCGAATGACAATTCCTTGTAATGTGACTCGGTTTCTGACAATTGAAGCACACTAGACAAGGTCTATCTTTAGGATGATGAGCCAAATACTTAGCACAACTTGGAAGAGACCCATCATACTGATTCCTATGAGTAGTTGCTGCCATAAACTCTTTGCTTACTTTCGCCCTCTTATCATCATTTCTCCTACTTCCATGCTTGCTTGACTCTTCCATACCTTTTCTTTTCTCATTACCCTTTTTCAGTGTACCACAGCTGACCACCTCATCAGTCAGTATCCCAACTCTAATAATTGCACTCTGGATTGTGGTTGGTTGGGTTGCTCGAAACATTCCCCAAATCTCATGAGCTAACCCAACTATGTACCTCTTGATGCGTGATGACTCAGGAGTAACTAGATACGGAACCAACTTAGCTAATTCATAAAACCGATCCGTATAGCCGGCATGATTGTCTCCCACCATCTTATGATTACTAAACTCAGATTCCAACTTCTCCATTTCATTGCTGGACAGAACTCCTCTATAAGCAATGCCTTAAAATCAGTTGGTATGTGCTTAAATACACATACCTTTTTCCATTAAAAACGGACTCAAATGACTAAAAACAGACAAAAACTGCCAAAG
>BQNB010118160.1:0-21042 GCA_026074375.1 Tanacetum coccineum | reverse complement strand
ACATGCATATACTATTAAGTTGCATTAGTTGGTTAGACTAGATGCTTTCATGATCTATATACGTGTTTATATTATTATACTATGTATATACTATACTGACCTCGTATAATATACTTATACAAGTTTATTTTATTGTTTTTGCAGACATGTCTTCTGCATCATCCGCGGTGGCCTACACGTCTGTTTACACGGATTCTGAGCTAGGGAGAGTCTTTTGGGGATATGATGAGGAGCCGTCTGATAGAGCGTCATCATATATAGATACGATGGACTTCCCATGCAACCGGTAGCACCACCGTCTCCTGACTATGTGCCCAGACCTGAGCACCCACCGTCTCCTGACTACGTGCCCGGTCCTAAGCACCCACCTTCACTTGTCGAGGTACCATACGTACCCGAGCCAGAGTACCCTGAGTACCTAGTACCATCTGATGCTGAGGCACCCTTGGAGGACCAGCCTCTACCTACCGATTCCTCACCTACCGCCTTATCACCAGGCTATGTGGCAGACTCCGACCCAGATAAGGATCCGAAGGAGGACCCCGAGGAGGAGCATGCTGATTATCCTGCAGATAGAGGGGTTGATGATGATGAGCCCTCTGATGATGGCGATGATGATGACGATACTGATGACGAGGATGATGACTAGGATGAGGAGGAGCACCTAGCTTCGGCCGACTCTTCTGCTATACATGTTGTTCCCTCAGCTAGGGATACAGAGGCATTCAAGACTGATGAGTCTGCACCTACACCTAGATCACCTCAGATTAGGGTCCCCTTTGCATAGACACGTCTCCGTAGGGCACATAAGACTGTCAGACTTGAGCCACCTATGTCACCATCTATAGAGGCACGCATTACTGAGCATGCTGTTGCACCTACACCACCACTACCTGTAGCATCTCCACCATTACCTCTACCATCACCACTCACTACTAGTCCTACTGATGCAGGAGCACCATTGGGCTATAGGGCAGCTGGGGTTCGGATAAGAGCTGCAGCTGTATCACCACCCTTATTACTACCATCTACTTCTCATAGGACTGATATTCCCGAGGCTGAGATGCCGCCTCGGAAGAGAGCTTGCTTTGCTACTCTCACTCCCGGACTCGAGATCGGGGAGAGTTTAGCAGCTGGTGCTGCGAGACAGCTAGAGCCTACTCGGGAGGCCGACACTTGGGATGAGATTGTTGAGGCTATGCTAGAGGTAGCACCGACCACCTTGGAGGGGGTCGCCAGAGAGTGACAGAGCTTGATACTACTATTAGGCAAAGGATTGAGGAGTTTCAGGTACGATTCGAGGAGACATATGACAACCGGGCTTATCTAAGAGCTCGAGTCAACACACTATTCAGAGATAGGCTATATCACTGCCACATAGCTATGGCCTTGGATAGAGAGGCGATATATGCTCGTATAACATAGACTGGTTCTGAGGAGAGGAGTTCAGCCATAGAGGTACATGTTAGGACACTAGAGGCACAGGTCACCACATTGATTGCTCAGACCACGTCACTTCAGACTCAGTTGACTATAGCACTTGGACGTATCGAGACACTAGAGGCTAGAGATCCAGAGCCTCAGGATAGGCCAGGTGAGGCTGGCAGCAGCTGTTAGTCATATATCATTTGTAGCTATCCTATATAGCCTATTAAGTTTTATGGGTTACTCCTAGCTAATAGGCTGTAGGGACTTTTGTTTTATCTTTTTAGCTATCATTGTATGGCATGTTAAGTATTATGGGTGATCCTCAGCTAACACCGCCTTAGGTTTATATTTTTCACTTTTGTATCTCATTGTACTGAACATGTTGTAATCAAGGCTATCATGTATGATTAACGATGTTGTTATGTATGGATGTTGATTTATTTATGTCTTTGTTGATTTCACTTCAGTTGCATATTTCACTGTGGGTTGTGATCTCATTTTATTTATTATGCATATGTCATGTTGAGTTATGACTGTATGAAATCTGACGTGTATTATATTTCTTGTGATTTTGAAGAAAATGCCACCAAAAAGAATAACCACAAGGGCAACACCCGCCGCCACAACCACTCCTACCACAACTGTCATTGATGCTCAATTTCAGGCTTTAATTGATCAAGGTGTTGCTGCTGCATTAGCAGAACGTGATACAAGCAGGATCAGAGATGGCGATAACAGACATGGTTCGGGAACCGGCGTAAGAACGCTAGTGCCTACTCAACGAGAATGCACTTACACTGATTTCTTGAAGTGCCAGCCTAAGAATTTCAAAGGCACTGAAGGAGTTGTTGGCCTGACCCAATAGGTGGAGAAGATGGAATCTGTTTTCCTTATCATCAACTATGCCATCACAATTCAGGTTAAGTATGCATCTTGTACTCTTTAAGGAAGTGCCTTGACGTGATGGAACTCCCACACAAGGGCTGTCGGACAGGATGTTGCATATGCAATGCCATGGACGGCTTTGAAAAGGATGATAACAGATAAATACTGCCCCAGGGGCGAGATCAAAAAGCTGGAATCTGAGTATTGGAACTTAAAGGTAAGAGGTACTGATTTGTTGACTTACAACCAACGATTCTAAGAGTTGGCACTGATGTGTGATAGGGTGTTCCCCGAGGAATAAGCTAAAGTAGAAAGGTACGTCGGTGGCCTTCCCAACATGATTCATGGCAGTGTTAAGGCGTCAAAGCCTCAGTCAATGCAAGAGGCAATTGAGTTTGCTACTGAAATGATGGATAAAAAGATGCTCACTGTGGCTGAACGTCAAGCAGAAAATAAGAGGAAATTTGAAGATACTTCAAGAAACAACTAAAACCAACAGCAGCCATTCAAAAGGAATAATGTGGCACGGGCTTACACTGCTGGGCCTAGAGATAAGAAGCCTTATGGAGGAACCAAACCTCTATGTACCAAGTGAAATTATCACCACGATGGGCCATGTGCTCAAAACTGCACTAACTACAAAAAGATTGGCCACTCGGCCCGTGACTGTAAAGGTCGACCTGCTGCTACCAACAACAACAACACCAACAACCAGAGAACCCGAGGGACAAACCCAAGAGGCATCACTTGCTTTAAGTGTGGAGTTCAAGGTCACTTCAAGAATGACTACCCAAGGCTGAAGAATGGAAATCAAGGAGATCGGGCTGGGAATGGGAATGCTGTAACAAAAGCTTATGTTGTGGGCTCTGCTGGAACAAACCCGAACTCAAATGTTGTCACGGGGACGTTCCTCCTAAATAAACGTTATGCTTCGATTTTATTTGATACTGGTGCCGATAGAAGTTTCATATCTACCGCATTTAGTTCCTTGATTGATATCATCCCAACTACTCTAGACCATGGTTATGACGTCGAGTTAGCTGACGGTCGAATAATTTGGGTTAATACACTTATACGGGGTTGTACTTTGAATTTTCTAAATCATCCATTCAACATCGACTTGATGCCTGTAGAGATAGGTAGTTTTGACGTCATTATCGGTATGGACTGGTTAGCTAAATATCACGCCGCGATCATTTGTGATGAGAAACTCATTCGTGTTCCCTTTGGAGACGAAATTTTAATTTTTCATGGTGACGGAAGCAACAACGGTCACGAGTCTCGATTAAACATCATCTCGTGCACCAAAACACAAAAGTATTTGCTGAAGGGATGTCCTATCGTTTTGGCACATGTTACCACAAAAAAGGCGGAAGACAAGTCGAAGGAGAAGCGACTTGAAGACGTACCAATAGTTCAAGACTTTCCTGAAGTTTTTCCCGAGGACTTGTCGGGTATTCCACCAACCCAGCAAGTGGAATTTCAAATCGATTTGATGCCGGGTGATGCACCTGTGGCACGAGCACCTTATCGATTGGCTCCATCTGAGATGAAAGAATTGTCAGACCAACTGAAGGAACTTTCCGACAAAGGCTTTATAAGACCCAGTTCCTCACCGTGGGGAGCTTCGGTCTTGTTTGTCAAGAAAAAGGATGGATCATTTCGGATGTGCATCGATTATCGGGAATTGAATAAGATGATAGTGAAGAACCATTATCCGCTTCCAAGGATTGATGATTTGTTCGATCAACTACAAGGTCCAAGTGTCTACTCGAAGATCGACCTGAGGTCGGGTTATCATTAACTATGGGTTCGTGAAGAAGATATTCCAAAGACCGCATTCAGAACTCGATATGGACATTATGAATTTCAAGTTATGCCGTTTGGTTTGACTAACGCACCTGCTGTATTTATGGATCTCATGAACCGGGTGTGCAAACCATATTTGGATAAATTCGTGATTGTCTTTATTGACGATATTCTGATATACTCGAAGAACAATGGTAGTGCTTAAATACACATACCTTTTACCTATAAAAATGAGCTTAAATGACTAAAAACAAACTTAAAATGCCAAATATATGCTTGTTTTGCTATTTATGTTGTGCAGGTAACAGATATTCACGAAAAGGACAAAAACGAAGCCAGAAACGACAAAACCGAGCACGGGATTAGAAAGAGCGTGAAAAAAGTAAAAGTCAAAGTCAACCCTGAGACATAGCAATGGAATGAGCATCGAAAAACGGACCCAAAACCCTAATTGTATCAAAGTGGGCCAACCCGTACCCATTTTAGTATGCCGGGTCAGCCCACTACACACTTATAAACCAAAAACCCTTTAACCCATTATTTATTAAAACCTGGATCCATTACAAACCAACTGGCCCAAATCCTAAAATAATCCCAAATACCCATTTAACACCGTTAGCCATAACTGTCCTAAACCCATTTCACAGTTAGTCCTCAAGGACTAACCATGTCAAACACCCTATACACTTCATGGACGAAACTTGCCAACATTCAAATCATAACCCTTAACCCCGTTATCCTTAACACCCAAATCAGATAAAACCCTTTTCTCGCCTAAAGATACTATTCACTCTCCACCTCGACCCTTGCACCATAACAAACAAACCCATCACTCTTACCTCTAACCCCACCCCCAGCTAGAAAAAAAGCCACTGTGGCAATCCCATGGTGTTTTATTGGACGAAATTGATCAAAGGCTCAGATTGGGTTTGAAGAAGCACAATGGAAGATCAATGGTTTTGATTCAAGGCTTGGAGAACACACTCCCAACTCCTCACACAACAAGCACAAGCTCAAGATCTATAACATCTTATTCGGCTATATAAGTGTGTGTGTGTGTGTGTTTTCACATAGTAAAGCCATTTAGGAGTAGGGTTAGCTTATTTTAGGTTTATTATTAGCTTATTGCCTTTTTGTAAATTTATTGTATTTTCTTTCAATGCAATGTACTCAATTTTATGCAATAAATAAAAAGTTTAGTTTTATCTTTAATCTCATTTTTAAATCTCTGTCTTATTTTTAAGCTTTACTATTGAATAAGCTTTTCTCATAAGCTCGTATAAGCTCATGATAAGCTACCTAGCCACCTCACATATCTGTTTACACTAATGAGTTTATTAAGCTCATTAGTGTGAACCTTAGTTACTAAAAAAGTTAGATTTGAAAAAGGAAATAAGCTTGGGAGATAAGCCAGTTAAGGAAGGGCTTATGAGGTTTTTAGATTGCTTATTTATAAGCTGGGTAGGATATTAGAGCTCTTTAGGTTATAAATCCCTGTTTTGAGCAAGGGATTGAGGTACTTTCACTTTTCTTCATTTTATAGCTTAAAGTATTTTATTACTTATTTTTGCTTATTTGCTTATTTCTGCTTATTATCTGTGCTTATTCTGCCTAATCTGCTTAAATATAGCTTATTTAGTAAATTTGACTCTTAGTCATAGTTTAATATGAGTAACTTCAAAACTAGCTTTAAAATATAGTAGAGCTGTCAATTAGGATAAACTTAATTCTAAGAGCTTATTTGAAGTTAATTTGTGCTTATTACCTTGTTATAAGCATAGTTAGTCATCTGTTTTTGGAGTTTGTAGCTTAATATAGTCTGTTCTAGTTTTAAAAATAAGTTTTAAAATTTAAAGAAGTGTTTGGCATAGTTTTAAAATTGGACTTATTGAGTTAAATAGCCTCTCAAGTTAGCTTAATAAGATTTAGTTTGCCTTAATAAGCATTTCTCTTAAGCTGTTTGTAGGTTAGAACTTATTTAGTCTTATTTTAAGCCTCATTTAGTCATTTCCAGTAAAAAAGCCAAAAAAAGAAAAAAATAGTTGATAATCTGTCACTTTTCAATTCTATTTTCCAGCTTATTTGGTAATCTTATTTTCCTAATTTTTTTCTTATTTGTAATCCATGCGACTAGTACTTAATCTTTTTTAGATCTTTAGCTTGTCATTTAGCTTTTTAAGTCCTAAAAATAAGTTGTGCAAAAAGCTTTTCTAGTTAAGAGAGTATGAATGGTGTCTGATTTCCTTAAGCTTTTTGTTACTTTTAAGTTGATAAGCTTTTTGTGTACTCCTCTTTTTATCAAGATTCGAGCGTCTATCGTCTTAAACTGATTGTCTACTCAGATCTATCTAGAGTTACAGACCATATTTTGAGGTTCGCCCTTGTCATACCTGACTCGTATTTATGACAGCTTATTTGAGTTTTCAAATAGCTTTTTTAGACTCAAAAAACAGCGAGCGCCCGAACAGTTTTAAGTTTAGAGTTAAGCAGTTTTAACTTAGTTCTTTCATTTTGAAATTGTGTTTTCAATCAGCTTATTTCTAGCTTATTTAGTTGTTTTTTGAAAAAGTCTCTTCACAAAAAGTGCTTATTTACAGCTTTTCTAAAGTTGTTTAAAACGTTTTTGGCATAAAAAAAATAAAACATGAAAGGGAATTCAAGGGTGAGCTAGGCTGTCAACCTCGACCTCAACGCGCCTCTCTAACTGTCCTTAACACACACACTCAAATCCAAAGCGCCCTGGTCTCCTTTTACGTTTTACTTTGCACATTTTAATCTTTTACCCCTTTTTAGCATTTAAGCTTATCTTTCCCTTTTAAGCTTATCAGCCCTTTGTGGCTTATTTCTAGCTTATTTATAAGATGTTTTTCAAAGTTCTTATTTTTCTTAGAATCTACATAAGCCAAAGTATTTTTCAGTATTTTTCTAGAATTTTAATAATTAGTTAGTATTTTTAATAATTAATTTAGCTTAAAACTGTTTTTAATTCATATTAAATAAAATAAAAATCAAAAAATATAACTCTTTTTTTAAAAATTTTCTTTTATCATTTAGGACTTAGGAAAATTAAATTTTCATTGGTAGGGTTAAAATTGCACGTTTTAGGTTTTCGAGTCGCGTTTTTAATTCCTGTTTACGTTTTTAAATTTCGTTTTTGCTTTCGTTTTTAGTATAGCTTTCCTTTTAATCGTTTTTCCCATAGATTTAGAAAATCCAAATCAAAATCTTTGTTGATCAAACATCAAATATCAAACCGACTTTCGACATTCCATTTCATGCCTCGTTGGGAGAACGACCCGGGTGATCACTTGCCCGGAATCATTTATATCATACCCGTGAGTTTGTTGACCGTTTTCCTAAAGGGTTGACTAGGTTGACTTGCGGGGATTTTATATTTGATATTTTCTTATACTATTTGATATATAATTACCCCTAAAAAGGTGGTTATCATTTTGGCGCCGCTGCCGGGGAGGAGTGTAAGCGATTGTCGTTTCAACGTTTGACAATTAGTGCTTTGAAGATCCTTCCCTGTGAAGTTATTTTCTTTATAAAAATATAAAAATATAAAAATATAAAAATACAAAAATAATTTTTATTTTCTTTTATTACTATATTTATATGATAAAAACAAGAAAAATAAAAAATATAAAAACATTGTCTTTAATAAAGAATAAAAACCATCATCAATATAATGCTCTCAAATTGAGCATTATCATAATAAGTTCCCAAACCAAAGATTAAAACTTGTCTTTGTGTCACTTGTGAAGTACGGCTCGCCTTTAATAGATTAACAAGCTATAAGAGGGGTATAAGGAGGGTTGTTCCGAGGAACTACGACCCGAAAGGAGAAGGTTTTTAATAGCTTCGCGCTTTCCTGCTCCTCCACTCCTTAGTGCATTTTTCTTTTAAAGAGCTACCGTAAAGCAAGTTGATTATTGGTTTAAGTTATCCGGTCTCATTGTTTTGTCCTCTAATAAAATGAATTGTTTAAAAAAATTAAAAATCCCAAAAATAATCTTCTTTTTCTTTTATAAAATTTAATTCTTTTCTTAACCCTCTCATTTTTAATTCTTAATGTCAAAATTTGTCCTATGCGTTGGTTGTGGAGAACCATTATATGGTCACCCGTGTCAACGGTGTACTTGCGAGCGGTGTGGTAATGATCTTCGAGATGGATATTGCTTTCTATGTAATTCAAGGAACAAAAATTCTTTCATTTATGATTCGAGTCCAAATTCTTTTGATAATCCTCTCGATTTTTCATACCCACCTCCACAACCCCAAACGTATTCTTGTGAGTTTTGTGGAACGATGCTCATTATTGTTACAATTGTCCACCTCAAGTTACGTTTATCTACAATCCAGAACCGTGTTATAATCAAGACTTTAATTTCACATAAAATTTTCAAAGTTATCCACAACAATATCCTTGTTGTGAAAACTGTGGGGGTTCTCATGAAACTTTTCAATGTAAACCGTTGAACCAAAATTGTTATGATTATAATTCTCCCGGTTTTGACCAATTTCAACCCCCGCAGTATCCTGTCATTCATCAGCCAATTCGAGAAAAAACTTGTGCAGAATTGCTAGCAGAGGAACGGACGGCTAACATTAATACTCAATCCACACAGTATTCCGTCGTTCATCAACCTCCTCAAGAAACAAGTTTGGATTTTTTGCAAGATAACAGAAACCTAATTAACTATGTGCAAACTTTCTTAGGAAAGTTTAAACGATTTTCTTTTTATGAAACACCAAAGGTTATATCACTAGCATGGGAGACAATTTCTGAAATTAAGCATGCTTTTGAAGACAAGCAATATCAACCGGAGGGTATTCTAGAGTTATTTCATAAACTTCATGATGATGTGCAAAATATTCACGAGGAGTTGGCAGAGTACATAAATACTCCAAGTTGGAATCGTCCTACCATCTACTGTGATGATGATGATGATGATGAGGATTATACTATTGCAATCACACCCGACTTACCGATTACGGACTCTCTCATAATGGAGGATGAGCATCTTGACACTATTTCGGCAACGGAATCGGACGAATTAATAAAGTCTAGTGTCGAGGACCTTGTCCAAATCCCAAGTGAATCCGAGGGTATTCCCGACAATATGTGTGATGTACCTTTTCGTGATAATTCTCCGCCTCTTGACATTTCAAAAGATCAATTTGAGGATTTCTCAGATTTTAACGATGATTCTACTTCGATTGATGACGATTCTTTCTCTATTGACAACATCGATTATGTTGAGGCATCACCTCCCCATTCTGTGCTCGTAAGCTTAGACGAGGTCAAGGATTTTCACCCGGAAGATGGAGAGCTTGAGAATGATGTACTTCGTGAAAAGTTATTGAAAATCAATCTTCTCATTGCTAAGATCGAAACGTTAAAAGACAATCCCACTCCATCTTCTGATTTTGTGATCAAGTCTCCCTCCACTTCTCCTAACTCTTTCCTGGAGGAGACCAACACTTCTTATAATTCTTTACCCGAGTCTAAGACTTTCTGCTTTAATTTGGAAGAGAAAAGTAATGCCAATCCCACTTCTTATACTAATTTATCTCTTCCAGATTATGAAGCATTCTTTTGGATTCTTTTGTGATCAAGTCTCATATCCCCGTTGAGGATGATGACTCCTTCTTGAAAAAATCTGAAACAACTCCCGAGCTTGAAACTTTTAAATTTGATATTAAAGAGAAGAATAGTGGCAGTACTACTATTTATGCTGATATTTCTCTTCCGGATCTTAAATGTTTCTATTTCAAGAGTGAGCCCGATCCGGGTGATTTGACTTCTATCATTGACCCTGAGATTCGTGAGAACGTTTCTTCTACGACAAATGTGAATTTACCATTCCAGATTGACCAATCTCATCTATTCGCTTATGTTGTATGGATATTTCTTTCTTTTCTCCCGTATCCCGTTGCTCCTCCATATCTTATCTCCTCCGGGAATGAAGATACCATTTTTGACCCCGGCATCTCCATTTATCATTCTTTTATGACGGGTGTATCTCATCGAAGTGGAACTTTCATGAAATTCAATGTTTATCCAAACCACTTGAATGAAAGTCTCTCACCGGAGTATGATTTGTTTCTTTTTTAAGAGTGAGGCCCGATCCGGGAGAGTTTTGACAGTATTGTTGAACTCGTGATTCAGTGAGATACGTTTCTTCTCACGACAAATGTGAATTTACATTCGAGGATGACAATATCCTCTCTTGTTTGGCATATTGTTGTATGGTTCTTTCTTCCTTTCTCACGTATCCATTACTCCACCATATCTTATCTTTGCCGGGAATAAATAAGATACCTTTTGACCCCACGCATCTTCCGTTTATCAATCTTTATGCGTGTGTAATCTCTCCAGAGTGGAACTTTCATGAAATTCAATGTTTATCCAATACAACTTGACAATGAAAGTATGTTGAAGTTTTTATCTATAATTGCTCACCCCTATGGTCCAATGGTTACGGGGTCGAGTCGAGCTTGTGACTCGGTTAAAAAAACAAGGCGCTTCGTGGGTAGCAACCCATGCTCTATCCTAATCTAATTATAATAGTAGTAATGAATAAGTGTGTTGTGAGGAGGCTCGCCTCTTCCATTTTCTGTGTTTCGTGTTTTGTATTGTATGTCCAGGATTGCCCAGATTTTGAAGACTCGTGCTCGTAGTTTTGTCCTTCGATCACTCGATCTTCACATCTTCAGCTTCATTTTGGGAATCCAATATCCAAATCTTATTGACTAACGTTTATCTTTAGGCATACTTAATAAACGGCTTAGGATTTACGTAGAGACCCTTCTTAAAACATTCAGGATAATGTTTAGTTCTAGTATGGGGGGGGTCTATGAATTTGATTGTGCCTGTAGTCGTTGTTTTCACGTAATCCCGTTTTTAGCACCAAAATACCAAAAAAATGAAAAAATTTAAAAATTTTCAAAAATAAAATAAGTGTTTTGTCATAATTTTGACTTTCCTGCTGGGTAGAATAAGAATAAATTTTAACTCGATCGAGCGTGTTAAGCTCTAGCTTGTTCTTAACTTTTAGACTAAGCATTCGCGGATCTTTGCGAAGAACAAAAAATGATAGAGTTAATTATGAGTTAGATGCTAAACAAGGATTAGTTGGAAATTTTAAGAGCTCATAAGTGTAGTTTGTGGCTTTTCTCTCCCATAAGCCTCTAACCGGACTAATAATACGTGCTCTTTTCGAAAATTAAACTTAATCAACAATTTTTTAAGTATGCATGATATCAATAATTTTAGTTCAAATTTATACTTAAATTTTCTAAAAAGAAATTTTCTCTATATCGTGGTATTATATGTAAAAAAAGAGGTAATAATAATACTAAACTGTGGGCTAATAAAAGTTTGCTGCATCTTGCCGGCTCACAACCAATGTTGTAGTCTTCTAAATAAGGCACATAGTATTTATCCGAGACTGATAAAAGTTTGATGCATCTTATCGGCTCACAACCGATGTTGCAGCCTTCTAAAAGGTAGAGGATTTTATTAGTCTAAAGGATGAATAATTATATTAAGTGTAGTAAACGTGAATAATAAATACAGGGAAAATCTCTTTTTCTTAAATTTAAATATGCTTTTGAACTTAAACTATAACATTTTAAGTTGTGATTTTATGTATATATGGGAAATCCAAGGGTGTTGAAACCGAAGGTCCGTGAGTCTCGATACTAGTCTCTGTGGGGTGTCAAAAGCCTGGTCACTTAGCCGCAAGGTTGGGATGTGCCGAGACGAAAGTCGCTACATGGGATGATCTCGCCTTCAAACTCATTATTCTTGGGTGGAACGTGAAGCATAGAAATTTTGTAAAAAGTTGATCCATGGTTGAAATTCGAAATGGCACATTCATCTAATATATAATAATTGTCGGGAGTGAAAAGTTCACAAGTTATAAATATGAGTAGTGTTAGCATCTTAACTTATATTTAACGGTGATTTCATTTTTAAGCTTGGTTTGGGACAAGTGAAAAATCAAGGACGATGAATTTATCCTTTTTTGGGGCATTTTAGGATTAAAGTGCGTCTTGTTCTATGACCCTTAAAGTTATGAAAATAACGAAAGTCAAAAATGTTAGTTAGTTGCTTAAAAAGAAAAGTACAAAAAAATGAGAAAAATGAAAAAATATAAAAATATGTGTGGAAATAAGTGTAAATATTTAAAAATGGTCAAAACGGGGCTTTTTAAAGATATTGATTCTTTAATTCCCCTTGATGAACACTTAGCTACTTTTCGAGGTAATTAGTCAAGGGGGATTGAGATTTTTGGTTTTCTAAAGTGTTTACTTATGGCATTGCGTGAGGACACGACAATATCTTAGTATGGGGATTTTGGTATGTGCTTAAATACACATACCTTTTACCTATAAAAACGAGCTTAAATGACTAAAAACAGACTTAAAATGCCAAATATATGATTGTTTTGCTATTTATGTTGTGCAGGTAACGGATATTCACGAAAAGAACAAAAACAAAGCCAAAAATGACAAAACCGAGCACGGGATTGGAAAGAGAGTGAAAAAAGTCAAAGTCAAAGTCAACAAAAGTCGAAGTCAAAGCCAACCCCGGGACATAGCAATGGAATGAGGATTGAAAAACGGACCCAAAACCCTAAATGTATCAAAGTGGACTAACCCGTACCCATTTTAGTAGGCCGGGTCAGCCCACTACACACTTATAAACCTAAAACCCTTTAACCCATTATTTATTAAAACCCAGATCCATTACAAACCAACTGGCCCAAATCCTAATATAATCCCAAATATCCATTTAACCCCGTTAGCCATAATTGTCCTAAACTCATTTCATAGTTAGTCCTCAAGGACTAACCATGTCAAACACCCTATACACTTCAGGACCAAACTTGCCAACATTCAAATCATAACCCTTAACCCCATTATCCCTAACACCCAAAATAGATAAAACCCTTTTCCCGCCCAAAGACACTATTCACTCTCCACCTTGACCCCTGTACCCTAACAAACAAACCCATCACTCTCACCTCCAACCCCACCCCCCAGCTAGAAAACAAACCACTATGGCAATACTATGGTGTTTTATTGGACAAAATTGATCAAAGGCTCAGATTGGGTTTGAAGAAGCACAATGGAAGATCAATGGTTTTGATTCAAGGCTTGGAGAACACACTCCCAACTCCTCACACAACAAGCACAAGCTCAAGATCTATAGCTTCTTATTCTGCTATATAAGTGTGTGTGTTTTCATATAGTAAATCCATCTAGGAGTAGGGGTAGCTTATTTTAGGTTTATTATTATCTTATTGTCTTTTATTAAACTTATTGTATTTTCTTTTAATGCAATGTACTCAGTTTTATGTAATAAATAAAAAGTTCAATTTTATCTTTAATCTCATTTTGAAATCTCTGTCTTATTTTTAAGCTTTACTGTTGAATAAGTTGTTCTCATAAGCTCGTATAAGCACATGATAAGCTACCTAGCCACCTCACATCTCTGTTTACACTAATGAGTTCATTAAGCTCATTAGTATGAACCTTAGTTACTAAAAAGTTAGATTTGAAAAAGGAAATAAGCTTGGAAGACAAACCAGTTAGGGAAGGGCTTATGAGGTTTTTAGATTGCTTATTTATAAGCAGGGTAGGATATTAGAGCTCTTTAGGTTATAAATCCCTGTTTTGAGCAAGGGATTGAGGTACTTTCACTTTTCTTCATTTTATAGCTTAAAGTATTTTATTGCTTATTTATGCTAATTTGCTTATTGCTGCTTATTTTATGCTTAATCTGTTTTAAGGTAGCTTAATATGTCTTTAGTTTAAAATTTTACAAAAACCTCTTTCTTAAATAAGTTAATGCTGCTTTTATAGAAATTAGTACTGCTGTCATAAGCAGTTAGAACTGCTGTTGGTTTTAGCTTATTTCTAGGGCTTATTAGTTTATAATTTTTGCTTATTTAGTCTTCTTGGTCGTAGGTATAATCTGTTTTTGCTTAAAAAGGGATTTAGAGATCAGTTTTGCTTTAAAAATAAGTTTTCAATAACCTAAAGGGGTGTTTGGCATAACTGCTTATTCAAGCTTATTGGCTTATTCAGACTTCTGATTTTGCTTTTAATGCTTTGTTTAGTTTAGGTTAGCATGTCTCTTCATTTGTTTTAGATTCCTAGCTTATTAGGTCTTAATCTTTGTTAAGTAGAAAATTTAGCTTTTCTTAATCTGTTTTTATAAGTCCATTTTTGCAGCTGAAGTGCAGCTTTGTCCTTGATGTTTATTAGTTAATTTCAGCTTATTTGTGTTCAATTAGACTAGTCAATTTGGGCTCCTAGCCTTGTACAAAAAATATGATACTCGTATTCTAAATATAATTTTATCAACCATAGTCTTGTAATTACAAACAATAAAGTCACGCCAGAACTCTTTAATTCTCGTATCAATTCCTTCATCTTCGGCGTTTATGTCCAAAGTTCTTCTTTATCTTTTTTATTTTATCTTAATGATTAATTGTTTGTTTATTTAATCATTTAATTTGCCATTAACTTGTATACATAATTTAATTAATTTGAAATCATACAATAGTTAATGAATAGAGGGTGTAAATGTGTATATGTAACATTTTCGCACTTCATACATAGGCAATATTTTTTTACACTGTCCATGAATTAAATCATATTTTTCTTAACATTGTTCATGTCCAACGAATATTCAATTGCGGATAACCGAAACCCGCGGGTAAACCCAAAAAACCGATGGATAATACTAACTGGGTACCCATCGGGTATTGGGGCGGATACGGGTTTGAAAATTATAAACGGGTGCGGGTACGGGTTCACTAAAACCCGACCCGTTGCCATCCCTAGGCATAACTGCTTATTCAAGCTTATTGGCTTATTCAGACTTCTGATTTTGCTTTTTATGCTTTGTTTAGGTTAGCATGTCTCTTCATCTGTTTTAGGTTCCTAGCTTATTAGGTCTTAATCTTTGTTAAGTAGAAAATTTAGCTTTTCTTAATCTGTTTTTATAAGTCCATTTTTACAGCTGAAGTGCAGCTTTGTCCTTGATGTTTATTAGTTAATTTTAGCTTATTTGTGTTCAATTAGACTATTGTTAATTCTATCTTTTAGATAAGAGCTTTTATCTTAGCTTATTGAGCTTTTAAAATAAGCTGCAAATAGCCTTTTAAGTCATATAAAAAGTTTGCTTGCTGTCTGATTTCATTAAGCTTTCCAAGCTTATTTAGTTATCCATTTTTCTTATTTCCAGCTTAATTGAGTCTTTGGTTATCATTTTCAAAATGTTTTCAGTTTCAGCTTTTCTCAAGTGCTTATTAGTCTTTAATTTAGCTTAAAAGTTGTTAATTAGTTCTTTAAAGTCTGTTTTTCAAGTCTGCTATCCTTCTACTTCTTAGCTATTTTCCAGCTTAATTTGTTTGCTTATTTTCAGTCTCTATTGCTTATTAGGTCTAGTCTTAAGGGTGTTTTCAGTTTATATGCTTTTCTTATTACTTATTGTGTCCAAAAGCTCAAAATAGATTAGCCAAATTTGTCAAAATCCTTAATAAGCCAAACTGTCTCATTCTTTGTGCTTTTTTCTGGCTTATTTATATGTTTCTAAAAAGGTTCTTTTATTAAATATGCTTATTTTTGTCTGTTCTTTAAGTTTTTAAAAAGAAAAAAGAAAAAAAAAATGTTGTGCAAAAAGGAGGCCACAGGGTTCGAACCTATGACCTCCCCCTTTATATACCAAAGCCTCAACACACACACTCAATGCCAGTAGCGCCCTTGGGTCTTTTCTGTCATACTTCTTTACATTTAATATTTATACTCAATTTACAGTTTTGGCTTATCAGCTTATGTTGCTTATTTCCCAGCTTATTAGATTAGCAGTTGGCTTCATTTTATTTTTCTTACATTCCTTACTCTTCAAAGTACTTTCTGTAATTTTTTTTGATTTTTATAAATTAGTTTACTATTTTTAATCATTTTATTTCATTAAATCTATTTTTAATTCATATACAAATTATAAAAGTCAAAAAAATATAATTCTTTTTTTAAAAAATTTTCTTTATCATTTAGGACTTGTAAAAATTAAATTTGCATGTGTAGGGTTAAAATTTCATGTTTTAGGTTTTCGAGTCGCGTTTTTACATTCTCGTTTACGTTTTTAAATTCGTTTTTGCTTTCGTTTTTAGATTTAAGTTGCCTTTTTAAGTATTTTTCCGTAGAAATAAAAAACCATCAAAATCTTGTTATAATTCAATGTCCTGTTGCTGGAATTATCTGTGCAGATTCTATGGCTGACTTAAACATTCCTGCTAATATTGCACCTGCTAAACAAGCTCTTGCTATCGCACCACCGACCAGAACGGATGATCAGATTCTTTCGTCAAGCAAATGGGTGCCCATCGGCAAGAGTAACAGTGTGCTCAATGTATAGAAGTCCTAGAGGAATCCTATCTTCTCAATTGCTATGGACATACTGAAAAACACTAATTTCTTCAGGGCCTTTATAACATCATCCACGATTCCTACTATCTACAATCAGCAGTTTTGGGACACCATGTGCTTTAACTCATCCACAGGATTGTACACCTGTCAGTTGGATGAGCAATGGTTCAATATACACAAAGATATTCTCAAAGATGCACTCGGTATCACTCCGACCAATGATAACAATCCCTTCGAGGCTCCACTTTCAAGTGATACTGTAATTGAGTATGTCAACACTTTGGGATACCCCAGTACACTCAGGAACGTGTATGCAATGTCTGTTAATGCTCTCTATCAACCATGGAGAGCCATCCTGTCTATGATCAACATGTGCCTCACAGGTAAAACGGCTGAATTTGACAGGCCACGACATCTTGTGCTTCAGATTCTTTAGGGTATTACTCATCACTCCAACATTGACTATGGTAAACGGATCTGGGAGGAGTTTGTTCAATCCATACAAACCTTCCTCACTGACAGGAAGAACTTAGCCACGGAAGCTTGTGGAAAGAAAAAGACCCTTCATCTGCTAATTCCAAATGTTAGGTTCACCAAACTTATCATCCACCACCTGAGATCCAAGCACAACATACATCCAAGAACCAGCTCACCTCTTCACTATTCACATGAGGAAAGCGTTCTGAACACCCTCAGGTTTGTTAGAAAGGATGGAAGGGAGGTCTTTGGCATGACAATACCTGATGCTCTTCTCACTGATGAAATCACAAGTGCACCTTACTACAGTAGATACCTGGAGCATGTAGCTGAGTATCAACGTTGTCTAGATGAAGAACACGGTAAAGCAGAGGAAGAAGATGTTACCGAATCTCCCAAAGCAGCCAAGGGTACTAAATCTAAGACAGCTAAGCAGACCAAGCCCTCAGCACCTAAATCATCTAAAGTCACAACACCACCCAAACCAACACCAACAACAACTGAACCCTCCAAGAAAGACCAAAGTAAAAAGCCTAAACTAGTCAAGGAGACATCTAATGCACCATCTCCCGTAAAACTATCTAAATCTGGTAAGGTGACAAAGCAGCGAAAGCCAAAGAACCCTCTGCAGTTGGTTGATGAGTTTGTTAACGAAGGTGTTCCAGAATAGGAACCTGTTTATGGTGATGAAGAAGCAGACATTCAACGGGCCGTGGAACTAAGCATTAAGCAACAAGCAAAATGTACTCAGGGACCAACTCATCCGGTGGTTATAAGGGAACCTGACTCCGGGAGAATTCAACCACTTCCTGATGTACATGGAAAGGGAAAAGAGAATGTCAGCGATGAACAAGTAGCTCTTGATCTTCTCACCCTTCAGACACCAAAGAAAAAGAGCCATGCTGAATAATATATCTTCCAGAGGCACACACCTACCACAACTGAACCCTCTGGTCACGCTGAATCTCCTTAAGATTAATGCTGGAACTCAAGATGAAGGCCATGCTGGACCAAACCCTGGTGACCAAGATGAAGGCCAGGCTGGACCAAACCCTGGTATACAAGATGAAGGCCAGGCTGGATCAAACCTTGGTGATGCTGCAGAGTCCCAACCTTAGTCAAGTCATATTGTTCATACTAGACCAAACCTTGAACACATGGACTTCGAGATCACTAATGCTTCAACTCAACAAAACCCTAAGCAAATGGATGAAGAGTTTACTACAACGGCTTACCCAAGTGTTCAGGAAAGCCTCAAACTCCCAACTAAAGATCAAGTGAGACTTGAAGAACCTGCAAGCTCCGCTGGAACCCTATCTTGTCTACAAAATCTTGATAAGGAACTTAGCTTCACCAATCAATTCCTTGTGGAGAAATCTCAGGAAGACGAACCTGATAAATCTAATACTGAAGTTGAGGTCCAATCAATGGTCACGGTTCCCATTCATCAGGACACCTCTTCAGTTCCTCTCATGACCCTCCGGTTATCGATCTCATAATGTCACAACCTGTCTCTACAACGGTTCAAGCACCACTACCAACATCAACAGCAACTGTCACAGCAATCACAACAACAACATATCTTCCACCACCTCCATCACAACAACAACAAAGCACCGTAGATCCGATCCTTGTCCGTCGCATAGGTGAACTCGAACAACATATGGCGGATCTATTACAAGACAATTTAGCCCTGAGGGAAAGGTTAGACAAACATGGAACACGGCTATACAACTTGGAGAAGCTCGATATTCCCTACAAGGTAAGCCAAGTTGTTGATAAGATAGTTACTGATGCAGTTAACTGGGCAACGCAAGCTCCATTACGAGCTCGCTTTAGGGATCTGCCCACTGTCGATATGAAGGAAATACTGCAACAGAGAATGTTTAAAGACGACTCCTACAAGGCTAATAATGTCCACAATGACTTGTATGAAGCCCTGCAGAAGTCCTTGGAGTTAGATTATTCCAATCAACGTCTTTCTAAATAGGAAGAAGCTCGTAAAAAGCGACGAAAGAGACGTGATGAACCAAGATCTCCTCCTGGGTATCCACCATCACAACCACCTCCTCCTCCTCTAGCAGGCGCATCTGGTGCTTTAGGTACTTCAAAAGCATCAGGGTCTTCTCAATTGCCGCCACCTCCACCTCCTCCATCTACTGGTACATCTGGATCTACTTCGCAACAGGGCCGTAAAGTTCCGAGTTCATCCAAGACTACAGCCTCGGCTCAACAAGCTATTGGTTAGACCACATCTGTTACTAGATATGAGTCAACTGGCATCGCAGGGGCTCAAGAGCTATCTCCTTCAGATGATCTGATGCATGATGACTCCACTCCTGACGAACAGGTACAGGTATCTAATGATCAATACTCCGGGGATGATCACACACCAGCAGCTGCTGCCTCAAGAAAAGACTGGTGGAAGCCTTTACCTGAAGAGGAAAGACCAGCGACTCTTGAACCCGCTTGGACCATTCTTCCTTCCAATGTGTCAGATATAGAGAACAACTTGGCATCTACATTAGCTTCAAGCTATGAACCCCCTACTGAGAACTCCTTTCTTGCAAAGACTGGCGACATGACGACTTTCTTGAATTGGTACTACCATTAAATAAACAAGTCCAAACTTACCCAAGCCGACTTGGAAGGGAAGGCATATGAAGTTGTCAAGGTCTTTTATCCAGATATCATTCACCTTCAGTTTTAGATGGAGGAGTGTCACATAATGCTCATAGATCTGGTTGATTGGGCGAATCCGGAAGGAGATCAAGTCAGAATCAATGTTAACTGACCATTGCCTCTCGGTGGTCCTCCAGGTTATGTCACTATTCAAACAGAATTCTTCTTCAACAAAAATTTGGAATATCTGAGACTTGGAAACAAGGGAAGCATGCATGTATTGTTAATCTCCAAGATGAAGGCTGCTCGTTATCCTGACTTCGGTCTTGAACTGCTAGTGCTGGAACAGATGTGGATTGAAGATGTGTGCAGCTAGGACATAAGTGCCAACTATGGTATCGCTCACTGGTGGTTTAATTGATAGAAGTTCTACATTGACAGACATGACTCTCCCTCGCATCGTAAAGAAGTCTGAACACACATGCAGATTCTCAGTGTAGTCCGAATCAAAGCCTACTCATGTTGTGAATTTGTTCCTTTTGCAAGGTCATCTCGATCATCACGATACGGGTATGACTACTTGAGTGAAATTGTTCTCCGAAGAGCTGACTTCAAAGAACACACGATTGATGAAAAATATTTCAAGAACTTGTATCCTAGTGACTTTGAAGACCTAAATTTGCTCCTTTTGTAAGGTCATCTCGATCATTTTTCTAGTTTAGACAAACGGATGCTATCAACTATTTTCAATCTGTAGACCCGTAACTTAGTGATTCGACAGCGGGTGGAAGACTTCCAACTTGGTATTGAAAGCTACCAAACTCAGTTGAACCTCACTAAACCAGGATGGGATGCTACAGGATACGAGTTCAAGCATGTTCATACCATCATTGAGTCTCCTCGAGCAGTAATCTTCCCAGCCAACAACAATGAACGAAAGATCATGCGGTTTAACGAAATATACAAGTTCAGTGATGGCATGTTGACACGTATTCTGGAAACACTGGATTACAGAGTCAAGGAATTCAAGATCAAGCGGCTCAATCCGGGAATGAATACGCACTTCTGGACTGAAAAGGGAGCAAAGAGTTCATTACGGCAATTGAAAGGCGACTGAAGACAAGAAGGATCTACCGAAACCTGGAATGCTTTGTTGGTGGACATGTTCGTGATATTGACTACAGGCCTCTTCAGAGAACTGAATGATATCATCTTTCCCTCTAAAAGGTCAATATCATGTGTAGTATATTGTAAAATTTGTAAATTATATAGTTATGTAGTTAACAATGTTATGTGTCAGTTATGAATTTTTCTTGAGTTTCTCGTTAAACTCTAAATCATTTATAAAATCATCCTAACTGACACTAA
>BQNB010118159.1:9057-21043 GCA_026074375.1 Tanacetum coccineum | reverse complement strand
TGTGCATTATCGGTGTCATTTAGTGGTGTATGGCTAAAAAAAATGGTGCACAAATCACTTCATTAAAGTAATGTAAGTAAGCTAGTAGATGTGCAAAAGTTATAATTAGTCATTTTCAAAATGTGCAAAAGTTATAATTAGTCATTTTCAACATTGTCTTTCAAATATTGTCTTTAGGCGTGAATCTGTGATACATGTTCTTTTGCAAGTAGTAGTATAGATGTATAGTGACCATTTTAACATATGTATGCACATTTGTTATGAGTTTAATTTTTGAATTGTGTTTTTTTTTTTACTTTTTAAAAGGCCTTTACTTTATGCATCATTTAACTTGCTAATCTTCAAAGGCAAAAATCTTTTCTGTTGGCTAACTAAAAATGCTTACCGGTGTATTGTATTATCAGAATAAATTAAACTTACTCAAACATTTGATAAAAAGTGTTTGATAGCTACTACCTTATTTAAAGTATAATTTACAGCTTTTATGTAAAGCTTAGCCAAATATCATTCCAGAGGTGGCAATTTTTATTAGGTTCGGGTTCATTGGTTTGTACTTTGTGCGTCAAAAACTTGTTTAACTAATTGTTTAAACCTTAACCTATTTATACATAATTTAGACACGACTAATTTAACTCATTTACCTAAATAGGTTGTCAAATTTAATGTGCTAAACAAATTAACTAGTTAAATAGGTCGGCATGTTGAACCACTCACTCGTACCATTAAATCAATTATTGTATGGCTTTTTGAAAAAAAGTACGAGTGGGCGGTTCAATTTTCAAGGCATTGCGTGACCCACTACACAATTTTTTTGACAGGTTTATTGTATTTGGTTTAGGTGTTAATGCATTGCGTGATCCATTACACAATTTTTAAGCTATTGTGTGACCCTGGCTTTTTTTCTTACGCGAAATATGACATGGCTGGTCCTCATGTCACCTGCAACTCGCACGGGGAACAAGAGTGGGACCCGTATTCTTTTTTATGGATATTTGGAAAAAAGGGTGACGTGGAGGCTTGATAAAGGGGACATGCATTGCGTGACCCACCCTTCCTAGGTCACGTAACGAGTGAGCATTTTGATAAAAGCAAAAAAAATGTCCTTATTATGTCATACATATCCCGAGATGGATACACAGGCAATTTTCGCTTTCGAAAAAGTCATAGGTTAGCGAGTCGACGCGTTTAACACACTAACCACAACATGAAAATAAATAACTTTTAGCTGCAAATATTTAAATGGGATAACTTGGCTATAATTATTATAGCCAATTGGCTACAATCCTTCTCCACTAAAAATGTCTCAGAGACCCACACAAAAAACTCATAGACCTATAAAATATATGAGGGTCTCACACTTTATAGCACATGTCGTAGCCGATTGACTCCATTAAAAATCATATCTAAAATTTAACCCTTCTAGTTTAACGTTTGAACACAGGTTTTTGTCTTTAGTTTTTTTTTGCTAAGTTCTCACACTCTACACTGTCACACCTCAGTGGAATCCTCATCAAGGTCAGTCTGCCTTCTCTTGCATTATCAAATTTAGCTTTACCTTCTTCATACTTGCAGCATATTAGTTTCTCTTATCTGCATTCTTAATTAATATATGCTTTTGTTTAATTTTAACTAGTTGATGAACATACAAACCTTTTTGGGTTTTGTGCCATTGCTAAATGAAAACATTTCTCATCTTTAATGTTTTCTTGCTGTTCTATTTTTTATTTATTACTGTAATGGACATCCCATTTGGTGTTTTGGGTCATTGTTAAAACCCATGAATTAAAGAATATGTTTTATAAGTATTTAATGTTTTCTTGATTTTTATTAGATAATAAAAGTTCAATCTTTATGTGTCATTTTCTTTGTTTTGGATTCTAAGGTTTTATTACTTTATTAGCTTTACTTAACATAACATAGGAAAGAGACCGGTTTGGCCGCGTATATCTGAGTCAAAGACTCGTTCTCTTTGGGTAAGTTCAAACAGGGAAAAACCTCATGCCGTTATTATGTATACCGAATATAGAATTCAGTGTTCTGAATATTCTTTTAAATTTGCTATGTGGATGAATACCCCATTTGAGATTTTGGGTATTGTTAAATTTTACTTTTGATGGTTAAAGGATTAATATTCGCTTTCTTTGTTTCGGCTTTTTAGGTTTGATGTTCATTATTTTTAGCCTTACTTATCATGCACAGAGAAATGTATATGCACCTTTGTTTATAAACTGTAATGTAATTAAGAGGAAACATAGATACTTAAAGGAGTTACTGATATATGTTAATGGCAGAGTGTATATGTAAAGATTATTTTCTGGTTACGGATTTCAAGTTTTAGGGGGTGTTTAGTAGTGATTATAGATACCATTTTCAGATTTTAAGTCAATGGGTGAAAGTAATCATAATTTTTAAGAAAGCATTCGACTTTAAAGATTTCGGTAAGAATTAGCTTTAGGAAAAGGGCTAATTGCATAATTAAAAAGTTACCAACTTTTTTGAGCTAAGAAAAAAACTGTTAAAGTTTTGAAAATTTTGATATAAGGTAAACCAATTTAGAATTACTTTTACGTAGGTGGAAGATCGACGATGGATGAAATACAGTCACAATCAGATCATTACAGATATTCATCGTCTTCAGCAAGTAGTCCTGTTAGTAGATTACCGTCAAATAACTTTTACTACTTAAGAAAACCGGGCTCTTTAAGACAACCAGTTTCGTTTGAGGATTCGCCTGATTGGGACGACACAGATGTTGAGGTTAAGTTGGAGGAGAGTAGGGACCACAATATTGCCGCGACTACCACTGCCTCACATAGTGGTTCTCTATCATCACCGCCTCAACCGGAGGCTACAGTAGTGGCAAGAAAGTTTTCGGGTGCTTCTGTTGCGTGGAAGGACTTGAAGGTCACTATAAAGGGTAAAGAAAGTATCTGATAGGGTCGTAGAAGCTCGAGTGGTTATGCTTTACCTGGAACAATGACTGTGATCATGGGCCCCCGGAAGTCCGGAAAATCAACCCTTTTGAGGGCTCTTGCAGGTATCTAGTATTTTTTGTTTATTTGGTTCTCATGTTTTTTAGTTCAAGGGGTGTTTGGATATGTGTTTTAATAGTGACTAAATAATCTGAAGCATATTCTGTTTATGCAAACACTAAAAAACTCCATTATTCATGAACAAAACGAAAATCCAGACACCTCTTTGCCCTTATCTTAATCAACTTTAACTAACATATTGTTTTCTCTCTTTTTAGGAAGGTTTCTGATGATTCCGCATAATTGCATGGCGAGGTATCTGTGAATGGGGGAAAGTCATCCTTGCCCTATGGATCCTATGTAAGTCTTAAAGATTTGTTTACACCGTACTGTTTCAGATGCAGTTATTTGCATACCATCTTGTGTAACTATACACGGATCTGTTAGATGTTCATGGCTAGAAAAGATGGTGCTCTATATTATAGCTCTAAGGATTTTAACACAAAATAAGATATAAAGATGTGATTGTCCGTCTGCTTATCATAACACTGCAAATTTTCCTTCTTTCTTAAAATGTATCCTTATTGACTCGATAGGGATTTGTTGGGAGGAAAAACACGCTCATCGACTCGTTAACTGTGCGTGAGTATCTTTATTACTCAGCACTACTTCAGCTTCCTGGTTTCTTGTGTGGGAAAAAAAGTGTTGTCGAGGATGCCATTGTTGCCATGTCATTAAGTGACCATGCAAATAGCCTCATAGGCGGTCATTATTGTACAAAGGGTTTTCTATTGGTGAGAAACGAGTTCAGCATTGCAAGGGAGCTCGTGATGAAACCACATCTCTTGTTTATAGACGAGCCTCTTTATCACCTCGACAGGTCATTTTCTCTCAATTAATATGACTCAAATGGGACACGGAGCTATCTTTAGCTACTTAGATGTAGAAAAATATGTTTCGGATTCTAATTATTTGAATGTGTGTGCCATAGTCTTAACAATCATCTTTTTCTGTATGTAAGTATAAGTGAATACGATTCTGACTATTAAGGATTTAAGGGTCATAATATTTAGATAATGAAAAACAGGCAATAAGTTGTAAGAAAAATTGATTATTGAGAAAAATGTGAGCTTACTGACCCATCTCCATCTTTCATCAACTGACAGTGTTTCTGCACTATTAATGATGGTGACCCTGAAGAAGCTCGCAAGCACCGGCTGCACGCTCATTTTCACCATTTACCAAAGTAGCACGGAAGTTTTTGGTCTTTTTGACCGTATTTGTCTGCTTTCAAACGGAAAAACTCTATTTTTTGGAGAGACATTGGCTTGCTTACAGGTAAGATTTGATATGGAAATATGTCCACACGACATTGCCTTAAGTATATATTCTGACAACTAAAGATGACACATATTGATTACCATATGCAGCACTTCTCAAATGCTGGATTTCCTTGCCCGATTATGCAAAGTCCTTCTGATCACTTTCTTCGTGCAATAAACTCTGACTTTGATCGGATTATTACCTTGTGCAAAACCTGGCAGGTAATCTTTATCTTATATCAGCATATGTATTTAACCGATCATTTTTGTAATTTACCATGACTTTTGGTTGACAGGACGATCATGGGGATCTTTCATCAGTTACCATGGACTCTAGTGTAGCGATTCGTACCCTTGAAGAAACCTATAAGTTGTCTGCTGATGCTGCAGCAGTTGAGACAATGATACGAAGACTAACTGAAAAGGTACAAGTACAACTACAATTCAATATTAGGATCTTTGCTGATAACAGGAAAACAATTTTAAAAATTTGCTAAAACGAGAAGGGTTTTAGCCGTACAATAGCAACGTACTTTCTCTATTGTTTCGTTTTGGTACGTGAACTTTTTTTTGTTCCACTTAATGTAACGAACTTTCAAGTTTTGTGTTAATTTGCACCATCAAACTTGTTTTACCGGAACCAACTATATTTTTGTTAGACCGCTTGCAACGTTAGGCTTTTTAGCCAATGAACGTTTGCAACGTTAGTCCTTTATACTAACGGTTGTTTATTTTTTTTATAATTATTTTTTAAATTTATACACGTTTTTATATACACATTTTTATACAAATATTTTTATACAAGCATTTTTATACACACGTTTTTATACACACATTTTTATACACACGTTTTTATACACATTTTTATACACGTTTTTATACAAATATTTATAAACACATATTTTTATACACATATTTTTACACGTTTTTATACACATTTTTATACACGTTTTTATACACATTTTTATACACGTTTTTATACACACATTTTTTACACGTTTTTATACACACATTTTTATACACATTTTATACATACATTTTTTTACACGCATTTTTATACACATTTTTATACACATATTTTTATACACATATTATTTAACACATTTTTATACACATTTTTATACATATTTTTATACACATTTTATATATACATTTTTATACACATTTTTATACAAATATTTTTATACACTATTTTTATACAAGTTTTTGTGCACACATTTTATACACATTTTTATACACGTTTTTATACACATGTATAATAGTATGTGTAAAAATATTTGTATAAAAATATGTATAAAAATATGTGTAAAAATGTGTGCATAAAATCGTGTATACAAGTGTATATAAAAACGTGTATAAAAAGTGTATAAAAACGTGTGTATAAAAAAGTTCACGTACTAAAACGGAACATTAGAAAAAAGTTCACGTACCAAAACGGAACATTAGAGAAAGTATTAAACATGCCACGTAGGCTTTTTTCCGGTTTTATAACTTTTTTCCCGGTTGCCAGTCAAGATTGGTGCAAATTAACACAAAACTTGAAAGTTCGTTACATTAAGTGGAACAAAAAAAAAGTTCACGTACCAAAACGGAACATTTGAGAAAGTACGTTGCTATTGTACGGCTAAAACCCAAACGAGAAAAAAGATGGATTATTGTTTTACTTATAATTAAATTTAACTATTAATGAGGTTAGAGGAAACGGGTGTGTATGATTATTGGTTTTAATTAAATTGTGGTCACAGGAAGGCCCGTCTCTCAAAAGTAAAGGAAAGGCGAGTAATGCGACAAGAATTGCGGTCTTGAGTTGGAGATCATTATTGATTATGTCAAGGGAATGGAAATATTACTGGCTTCGGTTGATTCTTTATTTGCTGCTTACACTGTGTATTGGCACTCTATTTTCCGGATTAGGCCATTCACTGACGTCTGTTGGGGTAAAGTTGCATAACTTTTAGTGTTTGGAAAAACAGATTTTTCCGTTGATTATATGATTATCTAAACGCCGAATAATCGACGGGTAAACGAAAATAAGTTATGCAGATCCAAACATATCATGTCTAAAGTGCAGAAATTGTGTACTGGATTGATTTTTAAAAGTTCACTTCCGACATTGCAGGCAAGAGTTGGTGCAATCTTTTTGTTTATATCTTTCAGTTCACTTTTAAGCATTGTTGGGATACCTGCACAGCTGAAAGAGGTCAAGGTAATTGTGATCCTTCCGTTACTACTCATTTACGGGTGCTTTTCAAACAAAGATTAAGCGTTTTAAGTATGTAATGTAGGTATACGCTAGTGAAGATTCAAATAAACATTCGGGAGCATTTGTTTTCTTGACGAGCCAATTCTTTGCCAGCATCCCGTTCTTGTTTCTTATCTCCATTTCATCAAGTCTGCTCTTCTGCTTCCTTATGGGGCTTCGAAACGAGTTCAGCTATTTAATGTATTTTGTACTCAACTTTTTCATGTGCCTACTGGTTAATGAAGGGCTAGTGTTGGCTTTTGCCACCATTTTACAAGATATGTTTTGGAGTATCTCATTGCTGGTATTTATGCACGTAAGTTGCCCCCTTAATTTGTTTAAAGATACTTAGTTGTAAAAAAAAGATTCTATCTTTCACCTCCTAAAAAAATTGACATCCTAAAGTTTCTCACAAATGCATTTACTTGTCAAAAGTCAAAACTACAGTATCTTTTTGGATTAATTTTTTTTTTGTTTTTTGTTAATTTGCAGGCGATGATGATGCTTTCAGCTGGCTTTTTTAGGATTCGAAGTAGTTTGCCTAGGACAGTGTGGATGTACCCTGTATCCTACATTGCTTTCCATACGTTCTCGATTCAGGTAACTTCATGAATATTGTTAAATAATACTCAAAAAAAGAAAGAAATGATCGATATTATAAACTTAAAGTTGATGCAAAAATGTTTAGAATTTCAAGAAACATTTAACAATGATCTTTCAATTAGCTTAAAAAGGGTCACGAAACAGTCGACAAAAAAATTGAACCAGCTTGAGCTTTTGACATGAAAACACCTGTTTTTTAAGTTCTTATCGAAAAACCAATGTAAACTTTCATCTGGTAATATCGATTTAAAATCCAAAAGTCAAAAATATATCGCCTTTTAAAAAATTTCAGATATTGTTTGTATTCTAAAGAATCTGTCGCATATGTTCTGTTTTAGGGGATTTGGAGAACGATACAACGGGAGTTCATTTACAGTAGGGGAGCTAAGGACCATATCAGGCTATCAAACTCTTGAAAATGTATACGATGTATCTCCAGACGACCATTCCAAATGGAAAAACTTACTGATCCTTTCACTTACGGCTATTGGCTATCGAGTTCTTGTTTTCTTATTGCTACAAATTCGTGTCAAGAAGAATCTTTCTTTTTTCAGTTTTCTGTTCTGTAAACTCAAGATTAATGACAGACGATGAATGTAATATTAAACTGCTTGAAACAATCAGTATTATCCGAAAGAACATGACTATGCACTTAGTGTATGACAAACATAAAACTACATAGTGTGTGACAAGGAAAAAACCACAACTGAAGGTGCACAACATAAAAAATCATCTCACCTTTATCTCCTATTCTACTTCATCTAATTTTATCTTTTTATAATTAAATATATAATAAACATTTAAATAAACACTTTTTTACTTTCAATTGTATAATGATGCTTAATAACATCACCTACCTGTTCTCAAATGTTTGTTCACTTTTGTAGTTATCACAAATTTTTTTTCGTTAATATCAAGATGTTGGAAGAAAAAAGACCATGAGAAGTATAATTGTTAACATATTGATTTAAGTTCATTTGGATACCAAATATTTTGTAGATACCGGGGGACTCATCCCCACCCTCCATCTTCATCTCATCCAATGAATGAGATTAAATTATCTATTTACACTAGAGGGGTATTTTTGTCTTATATATAAACTTAATTTTCTATTACCAGCTCATTTGATACACACACATACCTACACTTCTTCTTTTTTTCTCTCTATACACCGATCCACAACTAATCGATCCATCAACACAAACAACTAATCGATCGATCTTCAATCGATTAAATTATTTTGAATCGATTATCTCCTTCTTCAGTTGATTAACATCAGGTTCAGATCTGTTTTTATTTTAGCTTATTTGATGTGATTAAGCTTACTAATTTATGAGCTTATAATTCAACTTATTTTGAACGAATTATCTGAATTAATTATTGCTAGTGATAAGCTAACTTATTAGGTGATTTATATAAATAAGTTTATTAATCATCATCATCTGTATTTATTTTGTTGAATTATAAGCTAGCTTATTAGCTTATTTTGATGAATTATAAGCTATCTTATTAGCTTATTTATGTTGCTACTGTTAATAAGCTTTATTATTAGCTATTTTTATGTTCTGAATAAGCTCTATTAGATTAATGTGTTGATATAAGCTGAATTAAGGTGTATTTAGCTTATCAGTTAGCAATAAGCTGTTGTAAGTAGCTTTTGGTTAATGTGTTTGATATATCATATATGATATTTTTCGTACGTATATCATATATCATATCATATATGATATTGCTTTTTCATATATATATGACATGTGATTATCATATATGATATTTCATTTTTTTCTAGGTGACTGTTTATTTATTTTTATTTTTTCAGAGATTGAAAGGTGCTTATTAAAGGAGGGAAAGGGAAAGCGATTAAAAAAGGTATGAGGAACAGGAATTCATGTTCATTGTGTGGAGGTGCTAATCCTAACAAGAGGGCGCACACAAGTATGTTTAAGGATCAAGATGAAGTCGTCGTGGCTCAGGATGAAGTTGTTCAAGAAAAAGTAGATTTGATTGAAAACGAAAAAGAATTGATTTAAGAAGAAGAATAGTAGTTTCAATAATAAGAAGGTTTTGGTTTAATCATGAATTCAGCAGACTCTTTGTTTTTGTGTCTTTTGATTATGAATAAGTGTTTATCATATATGATATTGTTAAAAAGTACTCTTTTGATAATGAATAAGTGTTGGATCTTTATTTGTTACATAATTTTACCTTTTATATATCATATATGATATATTGGCTCATCACAATCGATTTTACATTATTTCTCTTTTGTTTTGACTAATCACATTTGATTTTTGTATTTTACAAGTTTGAATCATACCATCATATATGATTTCTGAAAGAAATCATATATAGAAATCATATATGATATAACATTAAGTTCAACATTTTTTATCTACCATAATTTTTGTGTTGAAACAATCTACAATATTTTCTTCTACTATAAAATCCAAAAAAAAAACACACGAGTGATGATATTCGAATCACACCATTAGGCTATGAAGACCACATCATCAGCATAAAAGAGATGTAGTAGCATTACATAGTTAAAGATTGATCAACGGATCCCCAAAATGTGGTACACACTACGGTACCACCAGTACATATTACAAGTACTTAAAAATAAAAACTAGTAAATATTGTCTACATTCAAAGGTAACTGCATTAGATGGTACTGCCAACTCTTTTACGAATCTTGAGCTTTTTTTTTCTTTTTACGACTGCATCCCTTATGAGATTATGCATCGCTTGTTTGTCTGAGTGCTTCTTTGCAAAGGCATGTGCCTCGTCGCTCATCTTCTCTATATGGATGTTTATGTCATGTGTCAGGATCTTTGTTGTAAACCTTCAGTTTAATCTTGTGTATTTCCAGTTCTTGTTTCATTTCTTGTCACATTAATTGTGTAAAAATGCATTGATAACAACTTTCTCTATACAAATAAAAATATTTGATTTTAGTGTTAAGCACATTATCATATATGATATCTTATAGTGTTATAGAAGTTGACATTCAAGTAGATTATCGTTATATGTTATTATAAGACACAACTAACCTTTTTATTAATCACTAGGAGATGACAGACTTCTTGTATTTTGTTTCAAACAACTATCTCATATATGTATATTATAGTGTTAAAGATGGTTGACTTTCAAGCCAATTTTCTTTATGTATTAAATAAACTAACTTTTTATTACTCACCAGGAGATCACAAACTACTTGTATTTTATTTTCAAGCACATTATCATATATGATATAGTATAAATGCTTACAACCTAGCTTATATCATTTATGACTATTAGTAGTTTTTAGTGTTTTTTTCAAGCAACCATTATCATATTTGAATTTTTCAATAAACAGGGCAATATTATATCTGTTCAACGTGATTAGTGCCATAAACCTTGTAATTCATAAAAAATAAGCTAATAAAGTTAGCTTATAATTTCAGCATAATAAATTCAGATGTTGATAATACATTGAGCTTATTTAACATCAATCACCTAAATAAGTTAGCTTATCATTCAACATGATAAATTCACATAATTCATCAAATAAGCTGAACTTATCAGATGATGATAAATTCATATGCTTAATCACATCAAATAAGCTAAAAAGGATAAATTTAAAAGCTAAAAAAAACGATCATCTTATTCACATCAAAACTAAATTCGTAGATAAACTTCACATTCAAATAAGTGAATTATAAGCTTTTTCACATCAAATAAGCTAAAAATAGATAAATTTAAAAAACAGATCGAATGGGGGGAATTATACTGTACTGATGTTAATGAACTGAAGAAGGATCTGAATCGATTTACGATGCGAGATGATCGATCGAATAGATGTTCGTGATGATAGATCAGATTCCGATGGTTTGGTAGTGTGTTTTTAGTGTGTGTTAGGTGAGAGAGTGAGAATGAATAGTTCCTCAAAAAAGAAAGGAGGTGTGAGTGATGGGGGGTGGTGGTGTGGACGTTGGAATGACCAAATACCCCTCCGTTTTTATTTATTTTCTTTTTTTTTTGTTAATAAGTGAGTTTTATCTCAGCATAATTGCGTTTTTAGCTGGTTGGCTGAGATGTGTCTCCCTAGTATCCAAAAAATGGATGGTTTACAATATAACCTCTCTAATGATAATTGTCGGGTTGGGTAAGGTTCCTAAGCGGATAATTGAATACCACAGAATAGCTTCTATACTACATGTGAAGAGCCACCAACCACGCATCAACTTTGCTAGACGCCACCTTGTTTTTTGTATACTTAAGTTTCTGACTCGACATTGTGAGACGGTCAATCTCAAAGCGAAATACCTTTTGTATAACACGTCGTATGCTATCACCCAAACAAAAAAAATCTGCACTAAAATTTCTAGTTCTATATGTTTGGGGGAGAGAAGGTCTTGTGCTAGTTGTACGCTTTGTCGAAAGTAAAACAAAACACTATCAAAAATTCAAAATTGATTGATTGTTGCCTTGTTTTTTTTTTGAACATAATTGTTGTTCACTTGTTTGTATTGATTGAATGCAACAAAGCCCTGCTGGGCTGAATTCATTGTTATGGGGCCCAATAAACTCGAAAGAATTTAGGAGGTTTTCAGGCCCTTTATACACTAATCATCATTTGATAATGCAAAATTTGACACTTATATGTTTTCCAAATTCATACCATTCCATGTTTAAGAAGTTTTTAAGCTCTTTTAATGTAAGCCATATAAAATTTTGGGTCATATAAAACACTTTACACGATTACTAGCCGGATATCCGCGTGTTGCGACGGCAGGAGATACCCGTGTAACCAAATAGCCCACAACACAATTGACGCATCACAATCATCTTTATACATTATAGTAGTG
>BQNB010118158.1:0-21043 GCA_026074375.1 Tanacetum coccineum | reverse complement strand
ATAGTAAAGTAAAAGTAGTAAAACATGGGGCTATGAACTCACCTTAGTAAAATGAGCAAATGATAATCACGCAAGTAAAAGGTGATATAGAAATCTAGCCGCGGCCTAGAATAATAACGCGTCTCAGAAACACAGAAAGTATGCTAAGAATTACACAATATGTTCATCACCAAAAGACATCGTTCTACACTTCTTACTTGGTGTAGCTTGTTACATGGGTCGTGAGTGGGAACTGTGTGTTTGCTTTAGTTTGATTAACAAGACATGATGAAATGAAATCATATAGTTTTTCTTTAAGTTTCGGCGTTTATCAAAAAGTTTCCATTTTTAGTAAGTTTCTATTTTAGGAAAGTTTTTAGTTTCGGGACGTTAATACCGTCCCCTATATTTGTTAAGTTTCCATAAGTCAAAACGCACTAACTAGCCTTAATTACTTAACTTCTAAGTCCGTTCCGCTAAATTCTTACCAAACTTACTATTTTTAGTAACTTTATCGCTTTTTCTAAAATATGTTGACGGCGTCATTAAACAATACCAATCAATATATAAGTGTTACTATATGTTTCGCTAATGTTTAGAAAGTCCAAAAATGTCCGAAAGTGTCCGAAAACCCGTTTTACTATTCACATCAGCACACTATTCACTTGGTTTCGCCGAAAAATGTTTCAAGTTTCATTTGGCCATAACTTGGTCGTTTTAAATCCGTTTTTAAAGTGTGATATATGAAAAACTATCTATTCGAAACGAGCTCTTCAAAAACTACTTTTACGCCTAATGAAAACATTTTTAGGTCGACCAAAACCTCAAAACAAATTTGGGACAGCAAGCACTTTTTGTCAAAAACGCAACCAAAATTCACCCAAACTTCACAATAGTGTCTAATCTAGCCTAATCTCCATTCATAACTAATCCACAACAAAACCACACCTAAATCTAACCTAATCCCTTCATTTCTATTGTTGCAACACTCATCAACTCTCATCTCACCAAGAACATAGTATTTAACTAGTGAAACAAATGGAACATCATTATTTATGAAATCTTGTCTTTAAAATCTTTCAAAAATTAAAACACAACATATGGATGTATGGATCTTTGAACATATAAGAAGAATGTAAGAAAACCACAAAGAAAGATTCAAGATACTTACAAGAATGAAGAACAAGAAGTGAAATCACAAGATCTATACCCCAAAATAATAGATCTAGAAAAACCCCAAATAATAACCAAACCCTAATTTGTAGATCTTGAATAAAACCCTTAAATCAAAGAACCAATGCTTCAAAACACCTTAGATGTTCTTAGAAATGAACTTGGAATGAGTGGATCTTGCTAGAAATCAAAGATATGAAAACCCTAAAAGGGTGTGTGTGAGCCGTGGCCTAGAGAGCAAAGGAAGGGAAGAGAGAAAATTTTTGGAGACTATGAGAAAAGATGGAACCCTAAAATGAGAAGTGCTTAGTATTTATAGGACAAGAATGGTTTAGGGTTACATGGTTTTAAGTAACAAGTGACCAACACACACCAAAGGTGTGTGTGTGTGGTTCGGCCGAACATAGCCACAAGGACCATTTGGTTCAAAAATTTTGATCAAGGTTCATGAATTAGGTCCTAAATTTTGAATTTCAAGTCAAATGTACAAGTCAAAGTGTGTAAGCATGCATTTGTCTTGGCTATACATGTGAAGTGTAAGAGCCTTTGGCTTGTAGTGAGGATAAAACAAGCATGTCACTATCCCTTCTTAATGCATGCATGTGATGGTGTTTTGTCTTGAAAATTCAAAAGATGCTCTTGATTTATTTAAGTGTGTGTATGCGTGGTGTTTGAGTATAGGGGGAGGGATAAACGAAATTTTTGGATTAACAATATGAGATGGACGATAACTAAAGTTACACGAAAAGATTTTGAGTTTCCGAGGTTCCGTTAGGTCAAAAACGCTATTTAAACGATAAATCGTAAAAATAAGTATCGGGAGTGATCGTAAACTACAAAACACTTAGAAAAGATAAAATAACTCATATAATATCTAAACTAATGAATATCCGATGCCGGAACGCGTCTGATGATGTTTTTCAGATTTACGCGGGTTTACTTCCCGGTAAACCGCCAAATTCAAACGTAACGTATAAAAGTCAAAAATAATTGTCAGAAAAGTTTAAAATATTGACCAAAAATTCTCGGGGTGTGACATTCTTCCCCCGTTAAAGAAGCTTTGTCCTCAAAGCTTAAGACGTGGACGAAGGGTTAACAAAAAGATAAGGGTACTTTGTCTTCATTGGTCCCTCGCGCTCCCAAGAAACCCGGGCCCTCTCTCGAATTTTCATCGACCTTCACGATTGTAATGCGGCTTTATGCTCACCATTTAACTTCTCGTCTCATTACTCAACTGGTTCTTCAATGAAATGGAGCTTGTCATCAATCTGGATCTCATCCAATGGAATAGCTAGGGGTTCGTCTACGAAACACTTCTTCAAATTGGTAACATGAAAAGTACTATGAACTCGGCTTAACTGCTCTGGAAGTTCAAGTCGATAAGCAAGCGTTCCCACTTTAGCAATAATCCTGAAAGGTCCTATATAATGAGGGTTCAGCTTCCCTCGTTTGCCGAAACGTATCACCCCTTTCCATGGCGACATTTTCAACATGACCTTGTCTCCAACCTCAAATTCTAATGGCTTACGCCTCCTATCGGCATAGCTCTTCTGCCTATCTCGGGCAGCTTGAATTCTCTTTTTGATTTGAATGATCTTCTCAGTTGTTTCATGAACAATTTCCGGACCAGTGAGCTGAGCGTCTCCAACCTCAGCAAAACAAATAGGCGATCTACATTTTCGACCGTAGAGAGCTTCAAACGGTGCAACCTTGATACTAGTGTGATAACTGTTGTTGTAATAAAACTCCACCAAAGGTAGGCGTCTATCCCAACCTTTCCCAAAATCCATCACACAAGCACGTAGCATGTCCTCCAAGGTTTGGATGGTTCTCACACTTTGACCATCAGTCTATGGATGGTAAGTCGTACTCATATCCAATTGAGTACCTAGGGCTTCATTCAACGATTTCCAAAAATGAGAGGTAAACTTATTGTCTCGATCAGAAATAATCGAAACTGGCACTCCATGCCTCGAGATTACTTCCTTCAAGTATTGTCTCGTCAACTTCTCCATTGAGTCGGTTTCCTTCATTGGTAAGAAATGAGCAGATTTTGTGAGTCGGTCAACAATTACCCAAATTGTATCTTGACCAGTTGATGTTTTTGGTAACTTAGTTACGAAATCCATAGTAATGTTCTCCCACTTCCATATTGGGATCACATGCTGAACCAACAAACCGGATGGTTTTTGGCATTCGGCCTTGACTTTGGCACAGGTCAAACATTTACTGATGTAGGTGGCAATCTCAGCCTTCATATTCAGCCACCAATACAGTTTCTTTAAATCCTGATACATCTTGTCCGATCCAAGATGTATCGAATACTTTGACTTATGCGACTCGTGCATAATCAACTCTCTTATAAAAAAACGAACAAAGAAAAAAAAAAAAACAAACAAAAAAAAAAAAAGAAAAGGAAGAAACTCTGATACCAATTGTAGGATCTCGTTAACACTTCATAACATATATATCATACACGAATTTGATCTAGAAAAGAGAAAGAGAGTTAGTTGTTTTGTAGAGAGGGAAAGAATAGAGAGAGAGAGATGAGAGAAAATAGGAAAAGGAAAATTATTTTAGAATGAACAACTACTAACTTTTCCTAGGTGGAAAAGTTACTTATATACCCCGACACATTAAGTGACGTCCGAGATATTTGACTAGGACCAGGGCTCGGGTTTTGCTTGGGATTAAACCCGAAACATATACAATATTAGTTTAACTATCGAGCCCGATTCCCGATATTATACTATTACAACATTAACTAATTAAATGACTGAGACTCGTACACGTAATGAACAAACTTCCTGTTTGGCTCAATATTTTGAGGCTAACAATCCGCCACCGCGTTCGCCTTTCCTGGATGATAACGAATCTTACAATCGTAATCACTTAACAATTCTAACCATCTACGTTGTCTCATGCTCAACTCTTTCTGATCTAGAATATGTTGCAAACTCTTATGATCAGTGAACACAACGCATTTCGTGCCGTACAAATAATGTATCCACAATTTGAGAGCAAACACTACATCATGTGTGGTGTAATTCTTCTCATGAATCTTAAGTTGGCGTGACGCGTAGGCTATGCCTTCTCCCTTTGCATCAAAATTGCGCCCAATCCTTTACGAGAAGCATCACAGTAAACCACGAAGTTTTCACTACCTTCGGGTAAAGCCAAGATCGGTACACTACACAACTTCTGCTTCAACAGTTGAAATGTAGCTTCTGCCTTTTCACTCCAATCAAACTTCACGTTCTTCTGAGTCAGCTTTGTCATAGATTTGGCAATTTTTGAGAAACCTTCGATAAATCGTCGGTAATAGCCTGCAAGACCTAGAAATTAATGAATCTCTGTCAGAGTCTTAGGCGATGCCCAATCCTTAATTGACTCAATCTTAGCTGGGTCCATGTGAATGCCTTCACTATCAATCACGTGACCAAGAAATTGTACCTTTGACAGTCAAAATTCACACTTCAAAAACTTGGCGTACAATTTTTCCTTCTTAAGCAATTCTAAAATTAACTTAAGATGTTCTGCATGCTCTTCCTTGCTCTTGGAGTAGATCAATATGTTATCAATAAAAACGATCACGAATTTATCTAAGTATGACTTGCACACCCGATTCATCATATCTATGAATACCGCTGGTGCGTTGGTCAGTCCAAACGACATCAGTTGAAACTCATATTGACCGTAGTGTGTTCTAAACGTTGTCTTTGGAATGTCTTCCTCCCGAACTCTGAGTTGGTGATAACCAGATCTTAGGTCGATCTTAGAGTAGACTCTTGACCCTTGCAACTGATCAAACAAGTCGTCGATTCTCGGGAGTGGTTATCGATTATTCACAGTAAGCTTGTTCAGTTCACGGTAATCGATACACATCCGAAAAGATCCATTTTTCTTTTTGACAAACAAGACCGGGGCTCCCTAGGGTGAGGAACTCGGTCTTATAAATCCTTTGTCCGAAAGTTCTCATAGCGGAGTAGACAGTTCTTGCAGTTCTGACGGAGCTAATCTATACGGGGCGCGTGCCACAGGAGCAGCACCAGGGACCAAATCGATTTGAAATTCAACTTGTCGCGTTGGTGATAATCTAGGTAAGTCTTCTAGAAAAATCTCCAGAAAGTCCTGTACACTCGGCACGTCCTCAAGTCGCTTCTCCTCCGACTTGTCCTCGGTTTCCTTCTTCGTCACTTGCGCCAGAAAAATTAGGCAACCTTTCTCAATATATTTATGAGTTTTAGTGCACGATATAATGCTCAACTTCGACTTCTCTCCTTTGCCGCCTCTATCACCTTGAACTATCAAAACTTCATCTCCATAGGGAATCCGTACAATCTTTTCATCACAAACAATCACCGCATGATGGTTTGCTAACTAATCCATACCGATGATGACGTCAAAACTACCAAGTTCTACCGGTCATTAGGTCAATATTGAATGGGTGACCTAACAATCCTAACGTACAGCCTCTAAGTATGGTATTAGATCCCATTAGCCTTCCGTTAACTAGCTCAATAGGGTACTTAATGTCTAAGATAGATGGGACGATGTCACTTAGAAGGATAAAAACTGTGGGTATGAAATTTCTGTCGGCTTGGTTCTAGGTACTTGCAATAATTATGTCCTTTGTCTTATCTCATGACCATTAAAAACTTGGACGGTGAAGAAATTTCCTAATTTTCTTGATTCTATCCCAACGAATAAGGATAAGTCTATTATGTTCTAAAATCTTAAAATCCGTAATTACCGTGACTACAAGGAGTGTGACTCGGTCTCTTGGCTAATGGTACGGTGTCTTTATATGGTAATATTGAGGAAATCTACTTAGTTACAGAGCTTATTAATACAGATACATATGACAGAAATAACTCGCAAACACGCGCGCAAAATATTGGTAAAATATAAAGATGATAAAATCTTATCGAAATTGTAGAGAAGAGAAAAAGAATATAGAAGTGGAAAGTAAAAATAGATTGACAAAATTTTTGAGGTGACTACTCTTAGCATAGGATGGTCCTCCTTGAATTATACATGGGTGATCAGGCTATGTATAATTTAGGTACTAACGATAAAATGCTCGTTTCGTCAAACTAGTGTTATGTTTAAAAGTTTGTACGGTATAAAAAATAGTTCGTGAAAAACAAGAACATTGTAATTTATATAACGACACAAGATATTTTGTAAGACATAGTAGAAATAGTTAAGAGGTGATACCAAAATAGTTTACGAGAAAATTACGTGACAGATTATAGTGTAAGAGTGAGGGGTCTATAAAATGGTAACAAATGGTCTACGAGTTGACAACCAAATGGCTTATATTGCGACAACGAAATATTTTATCAAAGACTTGAAGTAGTTCGTAGGATGACGTCGAAATAGTTTATAAATGACAACGAAATAGTTCATGAGGTGACAACGAAATGGTTTGTAAGATGACTGCAAAGTAACTTTTAATAAGGTAGCAAAAGAGTTTATAAATAACTGTAATATAGGTTATAAGATAGAAATGAATTAGTTCATTGAATGATAGCCAGATAAGTTATGAGGTAATAGTAGGATAATTATAAGATGTTGGCAAACGGTTTATGTAATAATATCAAATAGTTTATAAGGTGTTAGCGAAATAATTTATAAAACGATGGCAAAAGTTTATAAACGTCGACATAACAGGTTAAAAGATGAAAACAAGTAAGTTTGTAAAATGGTTGGGAAAATAGTTTGTGAGATGATAGTAGAATAATTTTTAAGAAAATGACAAAATGGTTTATAGGATGACAACAAAATTGCTTACGAAATGGCACAAGAATAGTTTATAAAATGCTAGCAGCGAAATGATTTGATAAGGTGGTAGTGATTTAAGGAGTAGCTTACATAAATAAATAGAGAAATTAAGTGTAACTGACGGAATCGTCATGACACATACATTAACAGGAAATTTAAAACATCCACTCAATACAACAAAATTTATAGAAAAGTACTAATGCGAATATAGTCTAAGAAGACATTAAGTTAGGTCATTAGGTAAGGCAAGAAGATCTCTTCTTAAGCATTAGTCTTGTCTTTGACGACACTAGAGTTCTCGTGAGCTTTTTCCTTCCAAATTTGGTTCACTTGGTTTTGATTTCTCAACTTCTGGCATTCATTCCTAAAATGTCCTAGCCTTCCACATTCATAGCAAGTGATGGTAGCCTTCGGATTTGCAACATGGGCTCTATGGTTCATTGCAGCAACAGATGCCCTACAATCCCTAGTCATGTGGCTAACCCTCTTACATTAACTACACTTCACAGTACACAGACCAACATGATGCAACTTACACTTTTTATAGTAAGGTGAATTCCCAGCATAAGCCTTCTTTCCATTGGCTTCAATAGTGTAAGCCCTTGCCACATCCGATTTCTTGAAGGGTAGTTGTTGTGGCACTCGGTTATCCTTTGGTTGATCTCAAACTTCCTCTTGTTGTTAGCGTTCTTTTCTATCGGGGTTTCTTGTCGTATGACCTGATTCACCGGATCGTGACTCCTGCGGATTTTTGTCTCGTATATAGCAATGGCTTCAATAACATCAGTAACTCGTTGGGCCACAATTTGGTCAATCTCTGCAGAACTCATTCCTTGTCTTGTTGCCGACATTCTCTTTAAATCAAAAGAAATAAAAGAAAAATTAAATAAGTTAGGTTCCTAAAGTCGCGTCTCTAAAAGTGGAATGTTACGAGGTGACAGGTTAAAGTCATGTTCAACTTAATCGGCATGTTTCTAGATGACGGTATGAGACGACGTAGGAGAAACAAAAGTATGGGACGGGTGCTCAACTCGCATTCGGGTTCAGACAGTAAGATAATGTAGGGTCGAAAGACTGTGATAAGTTTCGATGTTATGTAAAATAGTACATTGTAAATTTATGAAAAAAAGTTTTAACGACCATCGTATCACTCACGATGTCTTGAGAAACGTTTAGAGACCATTGTGCAACTCACAATGTCCTAGGGAGAGATCTATTATTTATATAAATAAGTTTTATATAAAACCAACGAGAAAATCTACATAAGGCAAAATAAACGTAATATAATTATGGAAATGTATTATACTTAATACTCGTATACTTATCGATAGTAATTATATATGTAAGCAGGTAAACACGTAGGATCATATACTGGTTATAGACCAGACCTGAATATACTACCTGGTTCTCTATAACCTTGGCTCTGGATACCAATCTGTCACACCCCCAAATGGGGCCTGGGTGGAAATAGGTGTCCGGGGGCGTGAAGTCATGATATACATCACACAAGATACAAAGAACGACATCTAAGGGTACGTTTGAAAATCCAACATCGTTGCATTAATTTAAAATAGTTAAGGTTTTACATAAGCCCAAAGATAATATGCGGAAGCGAATAAAATGTTTTAAAGTTTGACAACGATGTTAACATAGATATTAATAAGTCTTGAAAATTAGCCCAAGGCATGGCAACACCATAAAGCAAGCAAAGACATCCATAGCTAAGCACCTGAGAAAAACATGCTAAAACTTCAACATAAAGTTGGTGAATTCATAGGTCTGAATTTAGTATTAAAAGTTAGACCACAAGTTCATAGTACGCACGAGACAGTTATAACAGATACAACTTCAAATAAAAAGAAATTTATGTTTGCGCTAAGCTCATGACACTGAAGCTCAATTTAAAAGGAAGCATTTTATATGCCAAATAGAATTACTTGCCCTAAAAGTATCTGACTAAGATCACCTATTGATAATCCGACATGGTATATATCCGTTTGTTCGGGACCTCTGAATCTAGTAAGAGCTACTTACCCGGATAGGGATAATTACTCCTAATAGATCTATTTATAGAATTCCCGCTTACTTAACCAGTACAGTTGGTTAAGCAATTGACGGTTCATGATAATTCGGGCGTTAGTGGTCTATTCGCTACTTAGACAACACGTAATCAGGAAAAAGGAAAGTAAAGTAACTATGTCCATAATTTAAAATCAAGCAATGTTTCTCATCCTAAAATAGTAAAGTGAAAGTAGTAAAACATGGGGCTATGAACTCACCTTAGCAAGATGAGCAAATGATAAATCACGCAAATGAAAGATGATATAGAAATCTAGCCCCGACCTAGAATAATAACGCGTCTTAGAAACACAAAAAGTATGCCAAGAATTGCACAATATGTTCATCACCAAAATACATCCATGTGTGTTTGCTTTAGTTTGATTATCAAATCATGACTAAATAAATCATATAGTTTTTCATTAAGTCCCGGCGTTTAATCAAAAATTACTATTATTAGTAAGTTTCGATTTTAGGAAAGTTTATAGTTTCAAGATGTTAATACCGTCCCCTATATTTATTAAGTTTCCATATTTTCAAAACGCAATAACTAGCCTTAATAGCTTAACTTCAATGTCCGTTTCTCTAAGTTTTACCAAACTTACTATTTTTAGTAACCTTAACGCTTTTCCTTAAATATGTTAACGTCATCCTTAAATGATACTAATCAATATATATGTGTTACTACATGTTTCGCTAATGTTTTAAAAGCTCAAAATATCTCGAAAGTGTCCGAAAACCCATTTTACTATTCACATTAGCAACTATTCACTTGGTTTTGCCAAAAAATGTTTCAAGTTTCATTTGGTTATAACTTGGCCGTTTTAAGTCCGATTTTAATGTGCGATATATGAAAAACTATCTATTCGAAACAAGCTCTCCAAAAACTACTTTTACGCCTAATGAAAACATTTTTAGGTCGACCAAAACCTCAAAACCATTTTGGATCAGCAACATCGTTTTTCGCAAATGCTTCCAAAAATCACACCAAACTTTAAAATAGTGCTTATTCTTGCCTAATCTCCATTCACAACTAATCCACAACAAAACCACACCTAAATCTAACCTAATCCCTTTATTTCTATTGTTGCAACTTTCATTCAATTCTCATCTCACCAAGAACATAATATTTAACTAGTGAAACAAAGTAACATCATTATTTATAAAAACTTGTATTATAATCTTTCAAAAATTAAAACACAACATGTAGATGTATGGATCTTGAACATATATGAAAGAACATAAGTAAACCATAAGTAAAGATCAAGGCACTTACAAGAATGAAGAACAAGTAGAGAAATCACAAGATCTATACCCAAAATCACTAGATCTATAAAACCCAACAACAAATCTTGAAACCCTAACTTAGATCTTGAAGAAAAACCTTTAAACCAAAGAACTAATACTTCAAACCACCTTAGATGTTCTTAGAAATGAACCTTGTATGCTTGGATCTTACTAAAAATCAAAGATATGAAAACCCTAAAGAGGGTGTTTCTTGCCGTGGCCTAGAGAGCAAAAGGAAAAGAAGAGAGAAATTTTAGTATTTATAGGACAAGAGCGAGGGTTTTTAGTCACTACATGACCAAGTAAGCAACCAACACACACCAAAGGTGTGTGTGTGCCTAGTTCGGCCGAAACAACAACAACGACCATCTGGTTCATTTTTTTAGTCTTGGTTCATTATTTAGCTCAAGCTTAGTCAAATGGGGTCAAAGGTCTTAGAATAAGTCTTACAAGAGTGTAAGAGCTCACATGTTGGTAGAGCATGGTAAGTGTGCATGAGAATGACCATCTCATGTGTCACTTTCATACACATGCATGGGAAATTCAAAAAAAGATGCCTTTGATTTAATTTCAAGGCTTATGGTACATTTGGTTTGGTTTAGGCGTCCAATGTGTAACAAGAGGGGAGGGTGAACGAAAATTTTGACTTAAGAACATAAGATGGATGATAACTAAAGTTTACATGAAAAGATTTCGAGTTTTCGGGGTTTCATTAGGTCAAAAACGCAAAAAACGTAATTTAAATGTTAAAGCGTAAAAATAAATACAAGGAGTGATCGTAAATTATGACACACTTAGAAAAGATAAAATAACTCATATAATATCTAAACTAATCAAAATCCGAAGTCGAAACGCGTCCGATTACATTTTTTAGATTTACGCGGGTTAACATCCTAGTAAACTGTCAGATTCAAACGTAACGTATAAAAGTCAAAAATAATTGTCGAAAAAGTTTAAAATATTGACCTAAAATTCTCGGGGTGTGACAATAGTTGACTTAGTCAACTCTAGTTTAAAATAGTGGAGAGTGTGTATAGGTGTGTAGCCAATATGCAGTGTTCAATCTTGGAGACCAATTTTCCTAAATTTTTTAAAGTAAAGAAAACATACCTTGTGTCACACCCCTCCAAGGCGGAAATGCGAGGCGCGATGAGAAAGGGAATCATCACAACACATTGGCGTCTATATAGAGAGCTAAAACATGCATACAATACAAGGTATAGACACGCAATGTCATGAAAATACCCAAACACATCAACAAAATCCAAAAGGCGTCTAACATTGAAATAAAGGCAGTTCATGTCAATGTCATGACATACAAACATTCATACTTCCAAACAAAGCAAAATAAATAACATTCATCATCCAAAACAAATAACGAAATCTAGATAACTAAGCTTCGTCAGCTGTCTACAGTCCATCTAGCCACTTTTCCTAACTTTAACCTCATCTTGCTGAATACCTAAAAATGATGCTTATATGTCAACACAATGGTTGGTGAGAAACATAGGTTTTCATACACACATATTCAATCCTTTTCCAAAATCATTAACCGAATTACTGTGATTATAAAACAATACTTTCACATGACAATTATGCTAACTAACATACAAGCTAACATGCAATTCAATCCAATGAATCACAAAACACCAAGAAGACGACCTCAATCGCTCTTGGATCATACAAAATCCTTTTCCCTCTAGCTCAGGCCATGAATACCCGCAAGTAAACCTCCTAACTAGGCAACAATACATCATTATCATATCACATAACATGTAGCACATAACGCATATCAGTCACATAATTGTCCATGCATTTACACTAACACATACTCACAGCAATTTAAAACATATTTCAAGACTTGTATCATTTCCATCCCAAGTTTAAAACAATGTAAAAAGTGGGACTATGTAACTCACCTGAATGCTCAAAACATAGCTTCCAATTCCTATCACGCAACTATACAAATAAATAAACACGGTTATACGCGACCAAGCTAAAAGCTTTAGTCCATGTAACACACATATGCTGGATGTCTAAGGGGTTGATTAACAATCATGAGTCACCCCGACACCATGCCCAACCTTAACCACCTCATTAACACATTACACTAGTTAACTATAATTTATTCAAAAATACAGAATTTTAGTGTATTTTTACTAACTTAAAAACCTTACTTGTTGACCTTCATAAATTATACCAAAAATCACCTACGTTAATTTATGAGTTTACTAACTACCTTGTGCTTCCTAATCTCCCATTACATGTGTAACTATCCCAAATAAAATCCAACTTCAAAACTGTCCCAATTCGGATCTGATTGCACACTAAAATGTATGGCCCTTATTACCCTACTTAGACACACAATCAGAAGCTATCCTTCTAGGGTTTCTTTATATACATATAGAACTTAATCACTGTAGATTGTCTAACCTTAATTACACTTTTAAGTTAGGGTTTTACCCTCCTAAACATGACCTAATTCTAACCCGTATTTACTATTTTGACAACTTTTCTTGTAACCAACGTTTGACCAACTTCCAGAACTCCAAATTATTCGAGTCTAGACTTTTTGAAACATAGACTCTTTGAACTTCAATTTAGGATTTTGAATAATATCAAAACACGTTTTTATCATCAAGATATCATCAATTGAACACAGCCTTAAATTCTGCTCAACTCTAAATCATAAATTAATGCGATCTAACCCTAACCATTTACACGAATATGATCCTAATTAAACCCTAATCGCTCTAGCATGATTAATACATCCTTAGTTACAAAAGTTTTTAAAACCCTAATGATCCACCATATTAATTGTTACATGATTTAAAGAAAACTAAACAACTAGGGTTAATGAACATATCTAAACCTTGATTCTTGAACACTAAATCACCAACTTGTTCTTGATTAATTTTTTTTTCTTTTTTGAGGGTTTTGGCCAAACTCAGAGAGAGAGAGAGAGAGAGAGAGGAAAAGTGATTTAGGGATTTATTGATCTTATATTTATACTACCTAGAATCTTAATTGTAATCAAATTTGTTTCCTTTTTTCCTTCTTTATAACCGATCCAAATCACCTCCCTTTTTAATTAATTAATTTTTTTATCTTGTTGTGCAACTCTCAATGATTTGAATCGTTTGAATCGATTCAGACCCTTATTCGGTTTTTGTAAACCCCACGCTTCTTTGATCTCCTTGTGTCTTCTGATTTCTTGTCGTGATGTAACAATATTAACCAAACGAACCAAGAACATCCCGATCTAAGAATCATATAATGAAACACATCAAATACATGAGATCCTTATTATTAAAACCAAAAACTATTCCTTCATCTTCACCGAATTTGCTCTTTACTGAAAATCATAAACATCACCGAATTTCCCTTGTAGCCAAAGCAGAAAATTCGAACCTTCTTTTTCTTCATAGATGCGACACCAAAATAAACCTTGTTGATCATAGATCAAGAGCCACCAGGCTCTGATACCAATTGTGGAGTCTGTTATGACCCTTTAGATTATTTAAGACTCAGATTGTTTAGATCTAATCTAGGATTACAAACATCAATGATAAACAATTACGCAGCGGAATAATAACAATTAGAACAATGATGTTTTTCAAGATTTTCTTTATTCCGTACGATTCCACCTTGCCTTAAATCTATACTTTGGGACTACTAACTAACTATTAACTATCTAGCTAACTAACTACTAACTATCGTGTATATACACACGTTTTCTAGACTCTTATTGGGAGAGTTCTATGTTTCTAGGATACCTAAAACCATATGCCTGATATCTCTTTATATAGTAGAGATATTTAAGTTTACAAAGGATAAGAACAAATTACAAAAGATAAGAACAAATAATATCTTCCTAACATATAATATTATCTTCTGTATCTTTATCTTCTTAAGGAGATCTTCTAAAATCTTCAAACTCATCCATCTTTTGAAGAATTCTTCTTTTGCATTTAAGTCCTTTTGTTTCATTTTTTTATTCACTTTGCCTCATCAAATCAAGAATCCTAACAGCATCATTTCCATCCTAAGTCTAAAACAACGTAAAAAAAGTGTACTATGTAAAACTTACCGAATACTCAAAATGCTGCTTCCAATTCCTATCACGTCAACTATACAAATAAATAAAAACACTTTACACGCTACAAGCGTAAAAGCTTTAGTCCATGTAACACACATATGATGTATGATCTAAGGGATTTTTGTATTAAACATCATGGGCATCCCGACACACATGCGCAAACTTAAACATCTCATTAACCTATATTACACTATTAACACAATATATTCAAAAAATGCAGAATTTTAGTGTATCTTTACTAACATAAAAATCTTTCTTGCTGACCTTCATAAAATATACCAAAAATTATCTAAGTTCATTTATGAGTTTACTAACTACCTTGTGATTCCCAAGCTCCCATTACATGTGTAACTATCCCAAATCAAAATCTCAACTTTCAAAACGACCCAATCTGATCTGATTGCACACTATAATGTATGGTCCCTAAATACCAACTTAGACACACAATCAAAGCTATCCTTATAGGTTGTTTATATACATATAGAACTTAATCACTGTAGATTAGTGCTAACATCAATCCACTTTTCAAGTAGGGTTTTACCCTCCTATACATGACCTAATACTCCCCGAATAAACTAATTGACAACTTTTTTCTTATAACCAACGTTTGCCAAATCCAAAACTCAAAATCATTCAAGCATGGACTTTTGAAACATAGACCTTTGAACACAATTTAGCTTGTTGATTCAAATCAAAAAAACACGTTTCATTTCCTTCATCCGGATATCATCAGTTGAGAAGACACAACCTAAATTCTGCTCTACTCTAAATCCTAAATTAACGCGATCGTAACAAGAACCAGTTTACTACAATTGATCCTAGATTAAACTCTAATGTCTACTAGCATGATTACATACAATCCTTAACTACAGAATTTTAAAACCCTAATGATCCACCATATTAATTGTTACATGATTTAAAGAAAACTAAACAACTAGGTTTACGAACATACCTAAACCTTGATTCTTGAACACTAAATCACCAACTTGTATCTTTATTAAAAAAAATCATTTTGTCTTCTACATGAGGGTTTTTACGCCAAACAACACAAGAGATGGGAAAAATGTGATTTATGGATTATTGATCATATATTTATACTACTAGAATCCTAATTGTAGATCAGATTTGTTTCTTTTTTTCTTTCTTTAATAACCGTCTAATCATTCCCCTTTTTAATTAATTAATTTTTTATATTTTTTCCGATACAAATTCGTTCTCTCCTCAAAAATATAATATATATATAATATATATATATATATATATAAATAAATTATAAATATATTAATATATATATATATATTATGTTATTATTAATATTAACTAAAAAATTTCATTACCATAGTTTTATCGATAAAAACCTAAGCAAATTTGGATAAACCTTTTTTTACATAAACCGCACTTACTAAACTTCTAAAAATAACTATTCATTTCACATTTCACATTTCTATATTTAGAAAGTCAACTATTAAGTATCCAAATTTTCACACACTTCATTATTTCCACAAGATGCGTATTCCCTAAACCAACACAAAATCATCCTAATATTAACGTAGCATTGCATGCAAAACGCCATTCCCATCCATTTTCACTATAAACGTGAAAAATGGAATACTCATCACTCAAACACAAACGCACTCAAATGAATGATCCATACACCTAAAATGACATCATTCACCTAATTCAAACCACTAAGCACACAATAAAACACCATAAAACACACAAGAAATCACACCAAATGAACTCTTAGCCATTTCTACACTATCACTAACCTGAATATATCACAGGTGTCACAGTATCCCCTCAATGAGAATCTCGTCCGAGATTAACTAAGCAGCGCATCACAACCGGTCCACGAACAACTTATGGATACTTAATTCTCGTCTGATCTACTGTTCCCAAGTAAAACACAGACCCACGTGTTTGAATTCATTATAAACTTATCACTAGTGCTAACTTCTTACGGTTTTAACTTCTTTAATTTCTTGATCATAATCTCTATATTTTCCACGACAAAACAAATGACTTGTCGACCTTGAAATCATCTAAGTGACATGCAAATTCGCATCCGCCCGAACACATCTTCCAAATTTAAACAACTAAAGTTGGTCATGCACGCATTCAACTCCTCAGGTAACCTCAACTCCTATAAGCTACATGACCAATCCTTCAAGTGATCTCAAACGTCCCAGCAACTTATCTTGGTGCAACTACCCTCTTTTCCAAAATGCACTACGCTCTTTAACCAGGCGACCACCTTTAAATTACACTATTACAATGACGATCACCCACCCTCAAAATCAATGGTTTAAGTCGTCTTATCCGTATATCTCTTTTTGACGATCTCTCGCCGCTTTGAGATATCCTTTATCAATACTACCTTATCTGTCGTACTATACTATCTCATGTCCAATCGAACTACTCACTCATCAATCTCAGCCCATAGAACAGGCGACCTACATTTCCTTCCATACAAAGCTTCAAACAGAGCACACCGAATGCTCAAATGATAACTACCACCAAAATCGATACACATGCCCTCACTATATCTTCCAAAGTCTAAATCATACGTTCACTTTGTCCATCCGCTTGAGGATGTTAAGCAATTACACATAATCCAATCGCGGGACAATTCTCTAACACTTTCTACACGTCCTCGCAAACCACGAGGTAAATCATCCATCTCAATCTGAGTTGATCGTCACCAGAATTCCATTCATCAATATAAATCCTTGCCAACTCACATCTAGAAATCATACATGTTATAGTATAAAATGAGCTAACTAGTCAGTCAATCGACCATTGACCCAATTCACATCATACTCACTAACTTTGACCTTCGAAATTCAGTGATAAACCCCTCCTATATATATATTTTTATTTTATTTTATTATTAATTAACTAATTATCTTCATTACCTTAAGTTTTCATAAAAACCTAAGCTAATTTAGGTAAACCTTTTTACATAAACGCTACTTATTAAAAATAACTTTTCATTTCACAATTTACTTTATATATTTAGAAAGTTTTTCATAAATTTTCAAATTTCACTCACTTCACTTATTTCCAACATGATACATTTCCTATAAACGCTTAACACAAAATCATCCAACCATTGCATGCAATACGCCATTCCATTCCATTATCACTATATGTGAACAAATGGAATACTCATCACCCAACACAAATGCACTCAAAATGAGATGATCATACACCTCAAAATGATATCATACACCTATTCAAATCACTTAGCACATATATATAACACATAGCACACAAGAATCACACAAAACGAACTCTTAGCCATTTCTAAAGGTATCACTAACTTGATTAAATCACGGGTGTCACAGTATCACCTCCTTAAGGAAATCTCATCTCAAGATTTAACTAGCAGGCTTAACAACTCGGTCCACGAACAACTATGGATACTTAATCCTCATCTGATCTTCGTGTTCCCAAGTAAATTCAGGACCACGTTTCGAATTCCATCTAACTTTCACTAGTGCTATCTTCTTACGTTTTAACTTCTTAATTTCTTGGTCCATAATCTCTGCAGGTTCCTAGACAAAATGAAGTGTCTTATCGACCTTTATCTCACCCAATGACACATGCAAATTAGCATATGCCAGACACTTCTTCAGGTTTGACACATGAAAGGTGTCATGCACACTACTCAACTCCTCAGGTAACCTCAACCTAAAAGCTACAAGGCCAATCCATTCAAGGATCTCAAACGGTCCTACATATCTCGGTGCTAACTTACCCTTCTTTCTAAAATGAACTATGCCCTTCTAAGGCATCACCTTTAACAATACACAATCTCCCACCTCAAACTCTAACGGCTTACGCCTATAATCAACATAGCTCTTTTGGTGATCTCTCGCCTCTTTGGGATTTTATTTTACCAACACTACCTTATCAGTCGTTTCTTATACTAACTCAAGTCCAGTAAAACTACTCTCTCCAATCTCTGCCCATAGAACAGGCGACCTACATTTCCCTCCATACAAACCTTCAAACGAAGCACAACAAATGCTCAATTGATAACTACCTCTAAATTCGATAACACATGCCTTTATTATATCTTCTAAAGTCTAAATCATATGTTCACTTTGTCCATCCGCTTGAGGATGCTAAGCAGTACTCAAATCTAATCGCTTCTCTAACCCTTTTCTGCAGCGTCTGCCAAAACCACAAGGTAAATCATCCATCTCAATCTGAGTTGATCGTCACCAGAATTCCATTCTTTGCTATTATCTCATCAGTATAAATCCTTGCTAATTTCACATCTTGAAATCTTCTTGTATAGCTGAAATGAGCTAACTTGGTCAGTCTATCGACCATCACCCAAATCACATCATACTTACTACTTTGACCTTGGAAATTTAGTGATAAAATCCATGATGATTCTATCTCATTTTTACTCAAGTATCTTAGGCTGTTGCAGCAAGCCAAAAGTATTTTACATTGCAGCCTTCACCTCTTAAACAAATCTGACAATTGCTAACATAGGTAGCTATATCCTTTTCTACACGTGGCTACCAATACATGTATCCAAGGTTATAGTACGTCTTATCTGCTCCCGGATGTACCAAATACCTTGATGCATGGGCCTCATCCATTACACTTCCTACCAATAGAGCCAAAATTCGATCCATAAAGTACAAACTCTTGTCTCCTTTTCTTTCCATCTGTTGATCTAAACCATGTAGCCTTTCTGTGAGTACGTTCTCTTACATAAACGCCTCACTTTGGGATGCTAGTATCATTCCTCTTACTCATCTTGATTTCACTTTCTCCTTTCTTCTCAACGTACCACCCACTACATTCGCTTTATCAAAGTATCACACAAATCATTCTTCAAAGTCTGAAAAGCCTCTTCTTGTTCTACGCTCCACTCATACTTCTGATTCCTCTCATTTAGGGAAGTAAAGGGGTTCAATAATCTTAAAAAAAATTCGCGATGAACATCGGTAGTAACCTTCTAATCTTAAGAATAATCATCCAATTCCTCACTACCTCACTCATACTCGGATCCACGTGAATACGTTATGGTTGACCATGTGACCAAGAAAATGCACTTCTTCCAACCAAAACTCACACTTAGAAAACTTGGCATCAATCTATCTTTAATAAAGGACACGCTCCTTGTAAGTGATCAAACAAGTCATCAATCCTAGGGAGTGGATAACGGTTTTTAACAGTTAATTTGTTCAACTCTTTATGATCAATACACATGCGAAAAGAACCATCCTTCTTCTTCATGAATAACACAGGTGCTCCTCTTAGAAAATAACTAGGTCATATGAAACCCTTGTTTTGCAACTCTCAAAGTTGTTCATACAATTCTTGCATTTCTGAGGGTGCTAGACGATATGGAGACTTCGCGACTGGTGTCGCTCCATGAACCAAATCTATGCGGAACTCAACTAGTCGTCGTAGTGGTCATCGACAAAGCTTCCGGAAACACATCAATAAAATCTCGTACGACAGAAATATCACTCAATTTTGATTTACCTACCTTTGTGTTCATTAAGGTTTTCACGACTCTTTGAGTACGTTCAACCTTAACCACCTCATTAACACATTACACTAGTTAACTATAATTTATTCAAAAATGCAAAATTTTAGTATATCTTTACTAACTTAAAAACCTTACTTGCCGACCTTCATAGATTATATCAAAAATCATCTAAGTTCATTTATGAGTTTACTAACTACCTTGTGCTTCCCAAGCTCCCATTACATGTGTAACTATCCCAAATAAAATCCAACTTCAAAACTATCCCAATTCGAATCTGATTGCACACTAAAATGTATGGCCCTTATTACCCCCACTTAGACACACAATCAGAAGATATCCTTCTAGGGTTTGTTTATATACATATAGAACTTAATCACTATAGATTGGGTAACCTTAATTCTATATTTAAGTTAGGGTTTTACCCTCCTAAAAATGAACTAATTCTGACCCGTATTTACTATTTTGATAACTTTTCTTGTAACCAACGTTTGACCAACTTCCAAAACTCAAAATCATTCGAGGACGGACTTTTTGAAACATAGACTCTTTGAACTTAAATTTAGGCATTTAAATCATATCAAAACACGTTTCTATCATCAAGAATGATCTACTGAACACAGCCCTAAATTCTGCTTAACTCTAAATCATAAATTAACGCGATCTAACCCTAACCATTTACACCAATATGATCCTAATTAAACCCTAATCGCTCTAGCATGATTAATACATCCTTAAATACAGAAGTTTATAAAACCCTAATGATCCACCATATTAATTGTTACATGATTTAAAGAAAACTAAACAACTAGGGTTAATGAACATACCTAAACCTTAATTCCTAAACACTAAATCACCAACTTGTTCTTGATTAATTTTTTTTTCTTCTTTGTGGGTTTCGCCCGAACTCTGAGAGAGAGAGAGAGAGGGATGAAAAGTGATTTAAGGATTTATTGATCTTATATTTATACTACCTAGAATCCTAAATGTAATCAGATTTGTTTCTTTTTTTTTCTTTCTTTATAACTGATCCAAAACACCTCCCTTTTTAATTAATTAATTTTTTTTATATTTTCCTATACAAATTCGTTCTCCCCCTCCTATATATATATATATATATATATATATATATATATATATAT
>BQNB010118157.1:0-21044 GCA_026074375.1 Tanacetum coccineum | reverse complement strand
GACACATTGTGTCTTTATTACTTAGTTGTGCATTTAGTGTTTCTCTATTGTTGACACCATTGTGTTGTGATGATATCCAAGACGTTACGCCTCGTGTTTCCGCCTTGGCGGGGTGTGACAATAATCTTATTAGAGGATACCTAAAATACCCACGAGGTTTACATTATTGAACATGATATCAGAGCGGTATGACCTTTAGATCTAGTTGCCACTCTTTATCCCTTATATATAAAAAAAGTGTTTGTACTTTGTTTTTATTTTTGTTTCTTTGCTTTTTTAGTTGCTGAATGATGAAGATTAAACTACGTTTATCGTAAGATGTTGTCATCAAAATTAATTATTTGCTTTACTTGTTTTGCTTTGCTATCGCTTTATTTTACTTTTGCTGCTGCAAATGAAGATTTGTCTCCCTTTGAATGTCTTCATCAACAAAACTTTATTGATTTAATGTTTATTTAATTTAACTTTCTCATTGCGGGGAGTGTTAGAGGATATATTAGTAAGCTACAAATCGGGCTTGGGCGTACTAATATATCCTCTAATAAATCTATGGTATTGGGTTTGGGGCGGAGAGCGGAGAATACTATCCCCGACCCGCCCCGCCCGAATAATATATACATATATACAAATATATATACACTTATATAGTATTTTGTTTGTATTTAAGTAATAAAACAAAATTTTCTAATATTGCTAGTTTCTTTATCCTTTTTAGATTGCAAAGTTGATGTATAGAAACTTGTTTAATGTCATATTTTTAAGTTGTAATTTTTGGCGGTTTAATTTATCATTAGTTTTGTATTATACTATCGTTGAAAACTTAATAAGACTTGTTTGTAATTGATTATTAATATGATCTTAATTCTTCAAGTTATTACCAACGATATTAAAAATAATAATAAATGTGAAATGACATGGCTTTGATCGAGAATTGCACCCAAATAATACACCCCGATAAGATCCCCGATTTGTACCGGGGCGGGTTTGGGGGAGCATCGCGCCACAATGGGCTGCACCGATTAGATCCCCGATGGGGATCGGAGCGAGTTTGGGGATAACTTTGGTAATCGGGTTTGGGGATGGGGATGACCACCCCGCCTCAAACCCGCCCCGTTGCCATCCCTAATATTAATGGCCCATTTATCATTTTCAACAATTTTAAGGCTGTGGCTCAAAATTTCAATATTTGATCAATCTCAAATATGAATTTAAACCTCAGAATAAGATGTATATCAACAAGAAAGGATTGGATCTCAAAAATACATAAGCATCACGAACCACATATATTCAACTTGATGATTCCCATATAAGCAAATGTGGACAAATGCAACTTGTCGTCAATCATGGATACAAATTCTTATAACACTTACTTTTTTCATTTAGAAATATCAAATTGAATGGATCCTATTCATGACGGATGGACGACTTGCTATAGTTCACAAGATGCTCGCAAATAAGAACAAAAATCGTCACGGTCATTTTGTGTAAATAAGGAGAAAATCGCGTACGTGGAATTTGAATTTTCGGCTCAAGATATACTTGACTTATGAAATTTGAATTTTCGGCTCAGTTCAGGAATTTGATGTACTCCGGTGCCTTTCTAAGATACATTTTAATCTTGTCCGTCACACTCAATTTTAGTCAACTTATTACGGAGTATGTATATTTGTCAAGACATATATAAACAACACGGGACTTGTGTCCTAATGGTACTCTATGTGTGAGAATGTTATCTAACTAAATGGTTGTGGGTTTAACCGTTCAAGTCCTCCTTATTAATTTGGACATTGTGAGATTAATTTGTTGTGTGTATACTTTGAGATAGTTAGTTGCCTTTTTTAAAAATGAGGTAGACAAAACTTGTAATGCTACTAGTTAATGACTTGTTTATGATATTTAAAGTTTTGATTTCGCAAGGATTGTTTTGTTATACAAAACTTAAATAGTACTGTATCATGGTAAACAAAATAAGAATCTATTATGTCGTTATTTAGAGTTCCATCAAGGGTTCTTCAAATCTTGGAATCTATCCGAGGTCGTTTTTTCAATGGTTATGAGATTGGCAGTAAAAAGGTGTCGTGGGTGAAGTGGAATAATGTTTTAACGGATAAAAAACGTGGTGGGCTCGGTGTTTCAAGCCTGTACGCGTTAAACAGGGGGTTGATGATTAAATGGCTTTGGAAATTTTTTGTTCATAAAGATTCTCTTTGGACGAAAGTCATTACGGCGATTCATGGTGTAAATGGTAACGTAAGTTCTAGCGGGGCGAAAGCTGGCCGATCTTGCTGGTTAGCTATTGTGGATGAAGTTCGGGCTCTTCATAAAAAAGGTGTGTACGTTTTTGATTTCATGAATCTTAAATTGGGCAATGGGGAAATGGTTAAATTCTGGTTGGATAGATGGTACGAGGGCGGTATCCTTAAAGATCTCTTCCCTCGGATGTTCGCTCTTGAGAATATGAAGGAGATTACTGTTAGTTCTAAATTAAACGGCGATAATCTAGCTGATTCTTTTAGGCGCAGCCCTAGGGGGGAATTGAACAGACTCAATTTAGTAAGTTGGTGGAGCTGGTTCAATCGATTAGCCTAGTGCCTATGAATGATCGTTGGGTTTGGAATTTGGAGAGTTCGGGAGAGTTCTCGGTGGCTTCTATTAGGAGGTTAATTGATGAGATGCGTTTTCCGAATATCGGTGATACGACTAGGTGGGTTAAGTATGTTCCCATTAAAGTTAATATCCTCGCTTGGAAAATCAGGTGTGATGTCCTTCCTACTAGAATGAATCTGTCTCGGAGAGGTATTGATATTCAAGCTATTTCGTGTCCCATTTGTGATTATGGTGTTGAGTCATCGGAGCACTTATTCTTTAGATGCAATATGATTCGGGATATTGGTAAACAGATAGTTCGGTGGTGGAATATTAACTATGAAGAAGTGAGCTCGTATGAAGAATGGAAAACATGGTTAACTTCATGTCGTATGGCGCCTAAGCTTAAGCAAGTGTTCGAGGGTGTTTGGTATACGCTATGGTGGTTTGCTTGGACTTATCGTAATAAACTCTTATTCGACAAGAAAACTCCAACGAAGTCGATCATATTTGATAATGTTATTTCTAGTTCTTTTTATTGGTGTAAGTATAGATGTAAAGCCTCGTTTGGTTGGAACGAATGGCTAAAAAACCCTTCTCTTATTACTTTGTAATCTAGCTCCTTGCTAGTTGTGTGGAATAAAATCGCCGTTCAAAAAAAAATGTTTTCTACCATATTAAACAAACAATGCTAATCCTCATGTTTGTCAATTACATTGTTGTGTGTTAATAACAATTTAGCCGTATTTAATATTAAAACCCGTGTACGTTTGTGATAAATTTATAAAATAAAATAGTAATGAGTAATTATTGAACGCATATAGTAAAAATCATCTTTTTCCGGATATTCTTACTTAAACACATAAAGAGGAAAAACATGAGTTGTTCGTATACGTACAACATCGTCAATTTATTTATATACACAATAATTCGTGCTTTTCATTTTGATATTAATAATCTTGTACATATATATGTTGTATTTTTAATACAACATATATGTTGTATTTTTAAAATATATACAAAGTCTAAGGGGTTATTTGTTTATTTTTAAAAGTTATTAAAAAATATGAAAACTTATAAATTTTACACTTCACTCAACATTATTTATTTAAAATTCAACTAATAAAGTTTTATTAATTACCTCATCTTTTTTATAAATTTTATTTTCACAAATTTGACACATATATTTTTATGAGTTTTTTTTAAGAATATTGTACAATACTTGTAATGAGCAATCAAAACTTATCTATACATGTTCCTTTTAATACATTAACATTCCTTAAAGTTTAAGTATCAACTTTGAAAGCAAATTGTACTTACTTGTAATGAGTAATTAAAACTTAATTTTAAGCATTACTTGTTTCTAAAGTTTTCTTTACATCCTTTATATATATGCTATACTTTAATTCATACTTATATATTAATGCTAATATTATTAATATTTCCTTTACTCTAAGGTACATATAATATATAAACTCATAGTACAAACTAAACAAGTTATTAATTTATTATTTTAATTATAACCCAAGGAAATAAAAGAATGCATTTTTGAACACATATTTTTAAAGCTTTTTTTTTTATATATCTAATTAGTCATATTGATACAATGAAAATAAGTGCTCAGTTATATATTTTTTATCACAATTGTATTTGAAAATCATTATATTGGTTAATTGGGTTTAAAAATGCAGCATCAAAATTATTGAATTCGATAATTTTATTGTAACAAAAAGGTAATTAAATCTAAAGACACATTCTTCATCAAAGATTTTATTTCAGGGTACCCGCCGCCTGCTAACGCGAGGTTACACTGCTAATATTATATTTAAAAGGATATCATGGAAACCAATAAAAAATGTGTGATTCAAATACATTTTTCGTGTTTACTGTACACATATAAATTGTGAGAAAAGAATGGATTAGTGAATCAAATACAGTCACATAAAGCTCTTAAACCTACCTTAGTCTTTCGTGTCACTGTAGCCTTTTATAGTCAGCACTTTCACTTACACTTATTATATGTGAAATCAATCCTATTAACTGACACCCTTTAGACTTTTCCTAGCATCTTTTGTTAGTCAGTAACATACACCATATTTTGTATAGTGCAAAGTGCAAACACCTCTCCGTTTAAGAATACAAACCTCAAAGGCCTCAATGATCACTAGTCACCACACACTCCTGGTATCATAATAATTTCTTTAGTTTGAATCGTATCTAATAAAACTAGCCAGTTAAAGCTAGTAGCGAATTTAGTATTCCCTAACTAAAGTCTATATTTGCTAACTTTTTAAGTAACAAATTTAATTAGTAAATGTCACACATATATTTATTATTTCTTTTAAAAGAAATTGTAACATTTGAAAACAATTAACAAGCATAATGAACATCTATATTAGGATTATTATATTTCTCCTTGTATACAATCATGATGTCCTCGATAAAGTATACCATTTTATTTGATATCTTATATCAATTTGATTTGTATTACTCTGTATTTGTCTTTTCATACTTTTGACTAGGAAAGTGGTGAAATAGCAATAGATTTTCTATGAGTATTAAAAATAACATGGCCAATGGTTTTTAGCATGTTAGAAGTGAACATTTAGATGCCAGCTAAACTTGTGTCACCACCCTTTCGAACCTATATATATCCTTGAATCCCCTTACTCCACATTCACCCAATATACTCAACACCACCCCCCTCTAATACTTAGCAAGTGAAAGCTTTTAGTTGCTCACATAAAGATGGCTTCAAAGAGCAATGCTTCACTAGTTCTCTTTCTAGCCCTCAATCTTCTCTTTTTTACCATGGTGAGTGGCTGCGGGACATGTGATAAGCCTACCCCAACACCCAAACCAAAACCAACACCCAAACCGACACCAAAGCCTGCTAAGGCTACTTGCCCTAAAGACACCTTGAAACTAGGGGTATGTGCCAATCTGCTTGGCGGCTTGGTTGGAGTTCAAGTTGGTTCTCCACCTGTTAAGCCATGTTGCACCCTTATTCAAGGCCTTGCTGACGTTGAGGCCGCAGTTTGCCTATGCACTGCCATCAAAGCTAACGTTTTGGGGATCAACCTTAATGTGCCTGTCTCTCTTAGCTTGCTTCTTAATGTCTGTGGAAAGAAAGTCCCAAGTGGTTTCAAATGTGCCTAATAAGCTAATCAGGATATGCCGTTTCTCTTGGTTTTAAAATCTATCTTTCGATTTTCATACTTATGTATTGCAAGAGCTTAGGTATTAAGGCTCATGTACGTGGTTATATCTGCTATCTATTATTAATATTGTGTTTAGATTGTATTGGTAACGGTTTATGGAAAATAAAAGCTCTTTGTTTTATATATTGAGTTTATAAGAAACCTGAAAGCTTAACCGTAATTGATCAAAGAGTTCACAAGAAAATGATACCGTCACAATATTCATTAACTATATATTATATGGAAATGTTGAAATCTTGATCTAATTGTTTATAAAAAAACCTGCAAGCTTAGCGTGTAACTAACAAAAGAAAGAAACAATATATTTACCCTCGAACCAACTTTTGTTAATAACTAATAAAGGCTTAAATTGAGACAAGATGAAGTTTACAATTCCTATGAAATTAAAATTTAAGAATATCTTTGCTTGCATTGCACGTCAAACAATTTTAGTTTAAGTCTATCATAAACACTATCTATTTAAGTATAATAAAATCCTTACACATAGGCTAATTCTAATTTACTTCATTCAAAATTAGTAGTATAAGTTTGTCTTTTGGATGGTGGAAAAATAATACACGCACACACGTTTAACTTTGAAACAATTAAGTGAATGATTAGGTAAAATGTTTATTTTTTAATTGTCATTAAGACATGTACTTTTAACAGCCTTTCACATGAAGTTTTTCGTATGTATTTACATATACATTTATTCAAATAACGTTTAAAAACAAACTCGTACTTCTTATAAAAAATTATCTAATTTCGATGGAACAAGATGTTGCCAATCAAAGTGACCATCTTCACATGGCGGCTCTTCCAAGATCGTCTACCTACCCGTTCCGGGTGCACTAGGTATTATGATCTCTGTTAAATGTTAAACCCGTATGTACAAGGTATTATTCAATCACGATATATAGGGATTACATGAGACATAAACAAAACCCTAACGGACCTAAGCTCACAAACGGGCTTGGGGCGACTAACCTAATTTATCATATAATAATATGGCCTCGCCGAGTATGTGATGCTGATTTAAAATATACTCAACATCTATCTTATTATAGATTGTTCTTTGGCTTCAAACATTTGGAACTTTGCCTCAGTTTGGTTGGGGCAAGATGATTTACCACAATACTTGTCTCCCTTGATCTATTGGGCTGGCATGACAAATATCCCAACATGGTGGTGGCAAGTAAAGGGTTAAAACGGTTTTGGGATTAATCCAGTAAAACCGCAAACATCTGAGTCAAGTCTTGCCCTCCCCAAATAACAAGAACAAGGAAAATCTTATCCATCTACAACATGGATTTGTTTGATGTTGTTACTCAAACTACATTTTGGTTAGTTAGAAAAAAAAAGGTTTGCTGCTTCAGTTTTAACCATTCAGAAAATATACACTTATGAATGATATAAAAGTGCATTCTTAGTGGTGTATTCTACATAGGAATTCGAATGGATTTGTGACAAGCTTGTTATATCTTGTTTAATTGTTTCTACAACACAGCCAAATGAATTGGATCATGGCCATTTGCATTTTCCTACATATCCTTCCAAACTTTGCCTTTAATCTGCATCTGCTGCCAACTCAAACTGTTTTTTATACTAGGCAAAATGAGTGATGTTGTGTATGTATGGGACTTTGCATGTTGAGCACTATCAAATATAATATTATTGGTTTTGTTAAAAAAAACATTTTGATGCACTTTCAAGTCTAATTTGAAGATACATTGAGGTCGTTCGTGGATTTTAGATTCAAGGTTGGTATGTGAACCAAATGCAACAACTTTATTAGTGACGCAATTACACTGTCACAAACTTGGTAACAGCTTTAGTGACTGATCATATATGTATTTGGTTGGTCTCTAATACGAATTGAGTCACACTAAATTTTAGTCACTAGATGTTTAAGCTGTTAGTGACCAAAGTGACCTATTTGTATTACATACGCTACTCTGAAAGGATTTGTTTGTAATGTTAATATATAGGTACCCTTATCTTCGTAAAGGCTTTGATAGTTATACGAGTAGTTATTTAGATAAGTACGATAATTTTTGTTACAAGTAGATTAGCTTAAGTTTACATTCTAAACATGATTATACGATTGTTAATGTTGAAAGGAATCTATAATTATTTCAAGTATGGACCATGGATGTATGCATCTAACATAGAATAACTATAACTATCTACAGATAAATTATATAGGTACAACTCTTGAACGGTCACAAATTCCTATAAGTAAAGCTAAGATATTCAAGATAGGAAACTTGAAAACAAAGATTCAAATAGTGACACAAAAGGTGTCACCAAAAGCTCCAAACTTTATTTGAAACATAGTGTTTGGGATATATAGTTCTGTCACTATAGACTCTTACAGGGATTAGAATCCTTTAAAGTTGAGTCAAACATGATACATCATGTTCACCAATCACAAATTAGTTAATTGTATAAAACTTTTTCTTTTAATAAAAATCATGGGCCTACTTATTTATTTTCACTCACAATAAACTTAACATGATCAATCATGTTTGACCATAACTTTAGAGAATCCTTTTCCCTCTTACAGTCATCACTTTTGCTGACTCTTACTATATGTGAAGGTGAAGTAAATATCTTGTCACTGACGCTTTTTAGAGTTTTCCTAGCTTGTATGTCAGTAAACATATTTTGTTTAGTGCAAACACCCCTCTCCCATGAACACAAACTTCAAATGCCTCAATCACCATACACTCCTGGTATGTTTTTTAGTTGGATTTGTATCTAATGAAACTACCTTGTTGAAGTCAGTAGCAAATTTAGTATTCATTGAATAAACTATATATTTATTGACTTTTGTAGTAACAATTTTAGTAAATAATGTCACATATCTAATTTCATAAAACAAATTCCAACATTTGAAGAAATTCAAATAAGCATGATGAGCATTATATTATGATTATGATGTCCACGATAGTCTACATTTTTAATATTCTAAATCAATTTAATTTGTATGGCTCTCTATTTTTCTTTTGTGATTTTAACTGTGGAAGTGATGAAATAGCAATAGATATTCTATTATGAGATAACATGGCCAAAGGCCTTCTGGATGTTGAAGTGCACTTCTAGACGCCAGCTAAACTTGTGTCACCACCCTTTTGTACCTATATATCTATATATAATCCGTTGATTCCCCTTACGTGCCACATTCACCCATATATCCCCAAAACCCCCCCCCCCCCCCTCCCCCCCACCCCCCCCCCCCCCCCCCCCCCCTACTCTAATACTTTAGTAAGTGCAAGCTTATAGTTGCTCATTAGAGATGGCTTAATGAGCAATGCTTCACTAGGTTCTTCTTTCTTAGCTTGAATCTTCTCTTTTTTTTGACTCACGTGGAGTGCTGCGGGTCATGTGATAACACCCAAACCTAAACCAACACCGCCCCCAAATAACCATATGCTATTACTAGGTCCTATCCGCTGCGCACTCGTGGCTAAACTAGTTACCTAGGTATTTAAATCCCAACAGCGGCTTGGTTGGAGTTCAAGTTGGTTCTCCACCTGTTAAGCCATGTTGCACCCTTATTCAAGGCCTTGCTGACGTTGAGGCCGCAGTTTGCCTATGCACTGCCATCAAAGCTAACGTTTTGGGGATCAACCTTAATGTGCCCGTCTCTCTTAGCTTGCTTCTTAATGTCTGTGGCAAGAAAGTCCCAAGTGGTTTCAAATGTGCCTAATAAGCTAATCAGGATATGCGGTTTCTCTTGGTTTTGAAATCTATCTTCCGATTTTCTTATTTATGCATTATAAGAGCTTAGGTGTTAAGGCTCATGTACGTGGTTACATCTCATTCAATTTCTTTCCTATCTGTTATTCATGTTGTGTTCAGATTGTAGTGGTAACGGTTTGTGAAAAATAAAAGCTCTTTGTTTTATATATGCTCAAAATAATTATTAGAATTTATGCAAATATTTTCTTGATCAACTATTACCATAACACATGTGAATTTAGTAAGTTGTTTATGCATCATGATCAAGAAACTCTACTACGATTAAAAAACCAGCACTACAAAAAATTTCATTTCCCCCTCTTTTTGGTTTATAAAATCTCTTTGGTTTATATATGTCTAAATATATTAGAATATTTGCAAATGCTTTCTAGCAAGACCAACTATATCTTTTTATGTACCATGAGCATAGGTTTTGATCAACATCAACACTTAATTACATGGAACTGTACTTTTAACTGTTTAGTATTGTACAAGAGTTATATTGTATTATCATGAATTTTTCAAAGACGACCTTATAAGCTCAATTATAGCCTTTCTGGTGCCAATAATCAACTATAAAATGTGAAAAATTAACTTAATATTAAACAACGGTTGTGACCAATTCAAGTGGTCCACTAAAGTGACGCACAACAGGAGTTCATTGATAACTTACAAATTGCGATATTTGGTTTATTGTAAAATAACCTTTGGTTGTAATACAGTTCGTGAAATAATACTCATAAAATACCTATTTTATGGCATAAGTATTTGATGAATATGTTAAAGACATTCTAACTCACAGAGTGTTCGTGCATCCACATACATTTTTACAGCCGTTCAATAATTGTTAATTAATACATATCAGTTAAAACTATGTTTTGGTTACTTAAAAGAAAATTAAAACTGGGTTTGCTTCGATTTGAAACCGTTGAGAAAAGATGCAACACTTCTCGATGATATAAAAGTGCATTTTCAATCGTTGATTTTACATTAAAAAATAGGCTTTTGAGTCCTAATTGGCTCGAATGGCTTTGTGACCTAACGAAAGCTTGTTATAACTTATTGATACCCTTTTTTTCCTCTAGCTTCTTGCTATATTTTATTAATATATCTCAGTTAAAAAAAAAGCGTCGATTCCCTCTACACATTCTAGATTAATCTGTTCTTGCTGAATTGTTTCTACATAAAGCACATGGATTAATGAAAGCCATATAGAAGCCAAATGAAATGGATCATGGCTATTTGCATTTCCCTACATATCCTTCCAAACTTTGCCTTTAATCTGCATCTGCTGCCACCTCAATCTGATGTTTAATACTAGGCAAAATGAGTGATGTTGTGTATGTATGGGGCTTTGCATGTTCAGCACTTTCAAATTTGGTATTATTGGTCTTGTTTCAAATTTCTTTTCTTTTTGTATTTTGAATTCTAGGTTGTTATGTAAACTGAATTAAGAGTAACCACTTTAGTTAGTGACCTATAGTGACATAAAGTATCCCATCTGGATGGACCTATAGTGACATAAAGTCACACAAAGTTTTAGTCACCAAACAGATATACTGACAATTTAAGTTGTTAGTGACCAAATACTTTCCAACACGTTCTAGAGTGGATTTTTATTCTAATGAATATACTCAAAGTATCCCATCTCTTTTAAAGTTTGATACGACATAAGAATGTATACGCTACGTAGATTAGCTTCGGATTTCAGTTCTAAACATGATTAAATGATTATTAATGTTGAAATAAATCTCTAATTTCCAGTAAGGACCATGGATGTTTGTGTGTAACATAAAATTAGTAGCTAGATATAAATAATTGTAAAGATGGTACAACTCGTGAATGATCACAAATCCCTATAATTGAGCTGTATACCTTCCAAAAGATATCCAATTTAGGCAACTTGAAACAAAGAGACAAGATAACAAATAGATCCAATTCAGGGAAAGGATGGAGTCAGGTACTTGCTTCACATGATACAAAAAGGATAAATATGAACAAAAAGACAGTGAGTAACTGTGAATTTGAAGTAAAATATGTAGTACAATATATTATGTGGCCCCCTGACTAGATAGCTTCTAATATATGTTTTTATCTTACCCGTGAAACAATTGAAAGGGTGGTTGACAAACTCAGTTTTCGGCTTCAGATGGAAGTTAGTAGAAAAAAACTGATTCTGAATAAATCATTTTCAAGTCACAAAGCTGTTACTGTGCGAGTAAACTAAACTGCTAGCTAGCTAATAGACGTGTGTCGATTAATATGCGGAGTGAATGACAGGAACCGAAACCTTTTAACAAAAATACAAACATTAGGAGATAACTTAACTCTTCATAGTCCTACATTTCAAGAAATATCAAACAAACATAATGAGTACCGTAACATTATGAATTGTAGCAACTTTTTTGTCTTCTTCTATACCATCACCATCTTTATGAATTTTATTTGGAGTTAACTACCCTTTTTGTGCTTGTGATTTATCGGGTATTTCAATTTCAATCTAATAATTTAAAACGTTATGGATCCTCTTCAAAACCCGACGACTCGTAACAAGTTCAGTCCAAATTCACTAACACCATCGATAGACTTATGTTTGACCATTAATTAAGAAGGTATTAAAAATAATGGTAAGAGATATGTATATGTTTTGTATTTATTCTGTGTGTAGGTCTAACACAACCATCGTTTAAATACAAAGATCAAGACTACAAATATGGAAACATAATAAAGAGAATGCGTAAATTATGGAGGGCAAATAAAGCAGTGATTGGGGAGGATCAATCAAGTCAATAATGACTGAAAATAGGAGATTTTAATACTCCACCTCAAGTTGGAGCGTGTAGGTTTCTAACGCCCAGCTTGTCAAGTAAGAGCTTAAGTTGTTGAGTGCCTAATCCTTTTGTAAGCAGGTCCGCAATTTGCATGCTAGTGTGTATGCGTAGGTGCTGAATCTCTAGAGACTCAACTCGCTCCCGAACAAAATAGCAATCCATCTCTACATGCTTGGTTCGTTCGTGGAAAACAGGGTTATTGGCGATGTGTCTGGGACAAAAAAGCGGAGCTGGTTCAGTCAAGTCGATGTTTAGCTCTTTGAGAAGCCACCGCATCCATAAAATTTCGCTAACCGTGGAGGCCATGGATCTGTATTCAGCTTCGGCAGAGGAACGTGATACCACATTTTGTTTCTTTGTCTTCCATGAAATGGGTGCTCCTCCAAAAGGAGAAGATATACCGTCCTAGACCTCCTTGTAATAGGACAACCAAGCCAATCAGAATCACAGTATGCGGTGAGGTTGCAACCACCATCTCGAGGTAAAAGAATTCCTTGTCCAGTTGTTCGCTTTAGATACCGTAACACTTGGTGTGCTGCATCCATATGACTATGTCTCGGGTCAGCCACAAATTGGCTTAGCATATTTACAGAGTAAGCAATGTTGGGTCTAGTGGCTTGTAAGTAGAGGAGACGGCCTACCATATATCAACTAGCATCAACTTTGGTTCTTTATCCCTTTTATCTAATATCAAATTCTGCTTGAAAGGAAATGGGCTTGGTCTACAACCTTGAAATCCACAATCTTCAAGGATATCCAGAATGTACTTTCTTTGGCTTAGAACGAGCCCCTCAGGAGTACGAGCAACTTCTATACCAAGAAAGTATTTTAGAACTCCCAAATCTTTAATGCTAAAACGTTTGTCAAGTTCTTCTTTAGTGTGTTGTATTTTCTTTACGTCATTTCCCACCATAATGACATCGTCCACATAGATAAGTGCTGCCACAAAACACGCATCCTTCTAGAAGATGAAAAGGGAGTAATCTACTTTGCATTGCTTAAAGCCAAGCTTAAGAAGAGATGATGTAAATTTTTGGTACCAATTTCGGGATGCTTATTTCAGCCCATAGTGAGATTTATTCAACCTACACACTCTCGTGTCATTTTCTTTAGCAAAACCTTATGGCAACTTCATGTAAACTTCTTCGTTTAGATCCTCGTGCAAAAACGCATTATTGACATCTAGTTGGTTGATGACCCATTCTTTCTTGACGGCAACAGCTAGAAGAGTTCTAACAGTAACCAACTTCGCGACCGGGGCGAATGTGTCGTGGTAATCAACCCCCTCCATTTGTTTAAACCCCTTTGCAACGAGACGGGCCTTGCATCGCTCCACATCTCCATTTGGTTTATATTTTATTTTATAAACCCACTTTGAATCGACAATATGTTTTCCATTTGGAAGATCAACTAGTGTCTATGTGTCATTTTCTTCAAGCGCTCGCATCTCTTTCTTCATTTCTTCTTTCCATCTTTCGTCTCGGGCAGCCTGATTGAAATTCTTTGGCTCATTACCAAAAGTAATGGCCGCTAAAAATGCTTTGTGAGATCCAGAAAACTTTTCATATGATACAAAATTAGACAAATGGTGTACCGTTGAGGATGCTTCACTTGATGCGGGCTTCGCATGGTCGATCGATGGGGGAAGCTTTACGTGATAGTCACTTAGATGAGCCGGTTGGGACATGTTTCTTTTTACTCTAGTGAGTTGGGGAATATCCGGTTCCGTCTCATTACTTTAGGTGGTATCTTCTGTTCCCACAAGCTATTGGTACCACAACCACTGTCACTACTACGTTTTAAACCTGTTGATGCCATTTATTCTTACGTCATTAGGCAAACCAAAATTTATATTCAAATCCAAGAATAATTCACGAATTCTCAGTCAATAAATAGTTAATGGCTCCTATAAATTTAGCCTTTTTGAGTGAAAATATAAATTTCAATATAAAAGTGAGTGGAAGTTTGTGTGTTTTGAGATACTATACAATCAATCGAAGGGGCAGATCAAATACGTTGCGTGTTCATCGAACACCTCTTCCACTTCACCATCACTATCTACATTTACCGTATACACAACCTTCGATAACGGCTTCCCATCATCATCCACAAGAATGAATTTCCCTTCCCTTAAATTGTATTGCAAATTTAACAATCCTTCTGCTACAGGAGTAGTACTAATACTACTGGATGCGACCCCCTTCCCACCCGAACTTGATTTCCCTCCATTTGTACCCAATACATCATCATTTTCAATCGAATTAAGCGCGTCAAATGGGTTTGAGTTACTGACCTCTTCTCTAGACACTTCAACTTGCTTCTTTTTACTACTAGTTTATTAGAAGCAGGTCTGTAAATTTGTTTAGTTGATTTAAACCTAACTTTTGGACCAACCGGAACACCTCTACTAGCTTGTCTAGGATCATTCAAGTTCTTCATCACATCCGAGACGATTTTCTTAGGACACACATCCAGAACGTGTCCAAAAACCTTGCAACTCAAACACCTGAGAGGTTTCCACTCATACTCAACACGAATTGTGCACATATTGAACCCTTCACCAACAAGTTTTGGCATAACCACCACGCTAATATCTTCAACTCCTCATTAGCTCGCAGTTCAATCATTGCTCTAGCATATCTTGATATACCCCATGATTGTGTGCACATGTCAGATGTATAAGAGTCAAACATCAAGAGAGTACCTAGTTTAGTAGCAATGATACTCAAACCATCCTCACTAAATGCTGTCATAGGGACACAATGAAGTTTAACCTAAACCGGAACATTACCAACATCTTCTTTTTGTATTTATTACGGTCAAACTAACAGCCAACAACAAAATGGACTGAACTTATTATGGTCGTCGGATTTTGAAATGAGTTCATAACTTTTTAAATTGTTTGACTGAAATTGAAATACCCGATAAACTACAAGGCCAAAAAATGTAGTTAACTCTTTTATTTGCTTCTTATTTCAATACACATACACAAACTCTCAAAATCTTTATCAAAAAATATTTGGTTATAATAAACATCGTTAATGTTGTTTTTGTTATAGTAGAATTTACAAATCAAATATCATTACACTAATATATTTTGTATATCCTTTCAAATGTGTCAACGTAATTGATATATTTTGTGTGATTGAAGTAAGATAAAAGATGAACACTAAATGGAAATCCAGATTTTCGGAGAAGAAAACTCTATTTTTAGAAATTAAATCTAACTCGGTAAAAGACTCCGATTTATCCGATGGTTGTCGTCCCGCATCTGTTGGAACTCCTCTGCCCTCCCGTAATTTTGTCAAAATTGATTCAAATTTTTTGACTATACTGTCTCTCTGTTTAGTGTTATTGCAAGACTGTTAACGTAAAAATTAACAATTGTTGAATAGATTGATCCATGCAGGCATCTAGGCACTGTGTATTTTTAGTTTTGACAGATAAAGAAAATGCCGCCCCAAAATGCAACTCAAGATACAATCGTTTGTTATGCTCCGTTGATGATCACTACCCACGGGATATGGCAAGGAGATGACCCTTTGAATTACTCGCTCCCTCTATTCCTTTTGCAATTAATTCTTGTTGTTGTTACCACGCGTGTTCTAGTTTTCCTCTTGAAACCCTTACGACAGCCTCGTGTTATATCCGAGATCCTTGTAAGTCTTCTCGTTATGTTATTCTTCCCCACAATCCCAGAATATAATGAAAATATGAATGAATTGATAAATTATCAAGCATGAAATGATCAAGAAATTGAGATTGATTTTTTGTTCTTTTATATATTATTATTCCGTAGTATGACAATTTCTATACATGTTAACGCTTTTAAAAAATCACCTGATATATAAATAGCATTTAGCAATTTTCTTAGATGCTATCTATGTTACGAAGGTTAATGATTTTGAGACTAATTCGATATAAACATAATAAACACAGGGTGGTGTGATATTAGGTCCATCAGTAATGGGACGAAGTAAAACCTTTGCCAACGCAGTATTCCCTCTACAGAAGCTTATGGTTCATGAAACAATGCAGAACATCGGACTTCTATACTTTCCTTTTCCAGTCGGAGTATGAAATGGATATTGCGTGATCCATCCGCACTGGAAGGAAAGCTATTTACATTGCGTTTCGCTGAGATGAAGAAATAAAAAAAAGAAAAAAAAAAAAAAAGAATGAATCCCTCCCATTCCCTTATGAGCATCTCTTCACCTTCCTCTTACTCCAAGGACACAAGGCGACAACAAGGCACCTTTATATTGTTTCCTTGGTGTAGCCTATCCGTTACCAGCATTCCGTGCTTGCACGATTCTTGGCCGAGCTCAAGCTACTTACACAGATGATTGGCAGGTCGCAATGTCTCAGCTCTCGTGAACGAGATGGTGCATGGATTTCTATGTGGCATTAGCTATTGCATTGGCAGAAAATGAGAATGTTAATTTGGCTACTCTATGGGTAGTTTTATCAAGTGCCGGGTTTATTGTCTTTTGTGTTTTTGTTGTCCGCCCGATGATTTCATGGGTCATTAGTAAGACCCCAGAAGGTGAAAGTGTTAATGATTTTTACATTGGTATAATCTTGACTGGAATATGATCTCGGGGTTCATAAAAGATGCATTGCACACACTCGTTTTGGAGCATACATTTTTGGGTGGTGATCCCAAATGGACTTTAGGTTACAACTTATTGAAAGATAGAGGATTTCGTATCAGGGAATATTGCTACACTCATTTTTCAATTAGTGTCCTTAAAACGTCGAATGGTGCGATTGATGGTGCTGACACATGCCATCTAGCACTGAGTGATAGATACAAGCATGTCCGGGAAAGTGCGGAACTTTGCTCGTTGCTCTAATATATCAAATGCCATTTTATGACGGAGTTACACTTGGATTGCTCATGAACACCAAAGGCCTTGTTGAGATGATTGTCCTCAATGTTGGCAAGGACCAAAAGGTGATTTCTATGCACTTTTACCTTAAATATTAATTCCAGACTTTATTCTAAGTATTGAAGACATGAATGTGTAGGTGTTGGATGAAAAATCTTTTGCAATCATGGTGGTGGTCGCATTGGTGATGACGGCAATAATCACTCCAGCGGTGACAGTAATTTACAAACCGGCAAGAAGATTTGCGCCGTACAAACGAAGAACAATCTTGAAATTGAAACCTGATAGTGATTTTAGAACCTTAGTTTGTATCCACACTCCAAGAAATGTACCCACAATCATCAACCTTCTTGAAGCCTCAAATCCTACCAAGAAATCTCCCCTTTCCATCCATGTACTTCACCTAGTCGAACTAACCGGTCGGGCCTCTGCCATGCTCATTGTCCACAACAGTCGAAAGTCAGGCCGACCAGCAGCCAACAGAACACAAGCACAATCTGATCACATCATCAATGCTTTTGAAACTTTCGAACAAAACACAGAAAATGTTTCGGTTCAACCAGTAACTGCAATCTCCCCGTACTCAACTATGCATGAGGACATTTGTAGTGTTGCGGAAGACAAGCGTGTTTCATTTATAATCCTCCCGTTTCACAAACAACAAACGGTGGATGGTGGAATGGAAGCTACTAATCCTGCGTATCGAGCAATTAACCAAAATGTTTTAGCTAACCCACCTTGTTCCGTGGGCATTCAGTCACCGAAGGCTTTTGGCGCCACCACTAGGATGCAGGAAATCAGGCTCGCACCACATTGCAGTTGTGTTTCATTGAGGTGGACCAGACACCGATGAAGCTCTAGCATTTGCAATGCGTATGCATGCATCCAGAGCAGCACTCTAAACCGTAAAGCGGTTCTTGCTGGGACCGACATCCTAGAGCACCGAGTAGTTCTGAGGCAGGGTGTCAAAAACTACCCTGGGGTTTTAACTGTGGTGACAGATAGCGATAGAGATAAGCAAGCAGATGATGAGTTTATAAACCAGTTTAAAACAAGGATTGCAAATGAAGACTCAATTGTTTACACCGAAAAAGTGGTGAACAATGGCGAGGAGACAGTGGCAGCTATTCGAGCAGTTGATGAAGAACATGATTTGTTTATAGTAGGAAGAGGACAAGGGATGGTATCACCATTAACCGCCGGGTTGACCGACTGGAGTGAATGCCCCGAGTTAGGAGCAATAGGCGACTTGTTAGCATCGTCCGATTTTGCATCATCAGTTTCGATACTAGTGATTCAGCAGTATGTTGGTTCTAATCTGGATGATTTCGATGATTCACCTGACAGTCCAAAAAACCAACCCTTTATGAATGGTACTCCAAAGACGAACAACCAACGACCGTCACCATCCACGAGAGGGTCGTATATGCATGATACATAGCCTTAAAAAGAATCAAATCCAAATTCGTATGTTGTAAATTAGGTAGTCGAGATTACCTTTTACATTGCCAAGTTCTTTGGATGCATACATGTTTCGAGCGTGTGATTACGTATAACATACTGTAACTAGATTCGGATTTTGGTGTGGATCAATGTTTTTTATTTGTTGCGTTCTCGTTTTTTCATACCAATGACAATGAACATATATAACTAACTCAAACTAAGGATTTCAGAGCGAAAAGTTGTAAAAATCATAGAATTACATAATACGAAAACATTAAATTATTATGGAATCATAATGTACATCATGATTCTTTACACGTATGAAACATATATCTCCTGAATAGAGCAAATATAAGTATCAAACTTTGAACATTTATTCTAGAGCATAAATCTAGGCGCATTGGAAGCCGGAGGGGACCTTCTTTCCACAGTAGTTAAGCAAGAGGCTAAGAGAGACAGGGATATTTAGGTGAGTACCCAAGACATTAGCTTTAATGGCAGTACATAGGCAGACGGCAGCCTCGAGATCGGCAAGGCCATCAATGAGGGTGCAGCATGGTGTCTTTGGTGGTTTTCCTACGACTAAGTGGATAAGGTCTTTGAGCAAGTTAGCACATACACCCAACTTAAGAGTATCTTTCGGGCAAGTGGCTTTAGGAGGGCTTGATGGTGTAGGAGGTTTTGGCGACGGTGTTGTTGGTGTCGGTGTAGGAGGTTTTGGTGACGGGGTAGCTGGTGTCGGTGTAGGAGGTTTTGGTGACGGGGTAGCTGGTGTCGGTGTAGGAGGTTTTGGTGACGGGGTAGCTGGTGTCGGTGTGGGAGTTTTTGGTGACGGTGTAGTTGGTGTCGGCGTAGGAGGTTTTGGTGACGGTGTGGTTGGTGTCGGTGTAGGAGGTTCTGGTGACGGAGTTGGTGGGCAGCCTTTCGGGGTATGAGAAGATACCAAAGTAAAAAAGAGAAGGTTAAGGGTAAGGAGAAAAGCAGTGGTTGCCAAAGCTCTTGAAGCCATTTCTAAGTGTTGGATATTCACAAAGTATTGTAGCTAGTTTAGTGAAGATAGACAAGGTGCTTTGGCTATTTATAGATGGCGTTTGTCACTCATTTACATATAAACCTATATGTAGTGACACAAAAGAGTAACTAATAAGATAGACAAGTGTTGGATATTCACTTGAAATCTCATAGACATAATAAGTGTAACTAAACCTGAAATCCATATAAACCTATATGTAGTGACACAAAAGAGTGTAGGTATATGTTTTTGGTTAACAAGCACTCTTTATAAAGTGACATCTAATGTCAGATTGGCGACAGGTATAATTGTGTGACTAATAGTACTTAATAAGATACAACAGGCTTTGTCTCGCGGGCTCACCATACTAAAAGAGGTCCAATATCACTAGTAAATATATTGTGATTTGCCTCTTGATATTAACTTGATATGGGGCTAGTTTTTGGGGGTGTCATCTTATGCTATTTCAATTGAAGTATTCATAAAAGAAAGTTATATATCTTAATACTATACATAATTATTCGTTAAAAACGTTTCAATGCATGTGTTTGCTTCAAGGACATGATATAGGTTATGACATGGTTTTTGAAAAAAATCATGAAACAACGGCAATGTGAAATCTGAGTTTTCTCTAAATCTTCCTTTTATTTTAGATATCTGCACTCTCCTGTTACGAAAACCATAGATATAATTATGGAGGGAAAAAAATAAGCGAAGAGGATAACAAAGAAAACTATATAGCGCCATGTGGGCAGCTTGTGAATGTTGTTATATGAAAACATGGTTATGTTAGTGCAACCTGTCAGATAAGCTTAGCCTCTGTTACATGGTTTATATTTGTTTTCACAACTTTTGATATTTTTGAATCAGTTGCAACATTTTCTGTACATGCATGTATATCGTTTATAAAAAATACTCAGTCTTTGATTGATAACTATTAATCTTGACAATCTATAATAGCATTGAGATTTTTTCGAACGTGTTTAAACTTTAAACTTCTATGTATGTTGCAAGTAAATAAAGATATGAAATCTCAATCCAAATTTAATTTTGTTCAGGGCTTTATAAGTGATTGAACATTAGAAGTTTCTAATCCATGTAAGTGTATGCATGCATGTAAACGACGCTTACCAATTTACTATACACATACGTAAACGAATTGCTTTAGCTCTCTTATATTACGCTGATTAATAACTTAAGTGTTATCACTTTACTATTTGAACCGAGCTAAAACCTATTATGGTTGGGAGATTCGATGAAAGGTGGCAATATGCATTTTCTCACTCAATTGATTCATAAAAATCTATGTTTAAATCTGTTACGATTTGAACCTAGG
>BQNB010118156.1:0-13481 GCA_026074375.1 Tanacetum coccineum | reverse complement strand
TAATCTTGATTAGTTACATATACGAGAAACAGAATCGTTAAATAATGGAATGACATTGATCCATATCCTTTTTTAACACGGTATCGGAAACAAAGGGATTATAAATTCATAAATCATTTTGTCTGTGTCTTTATGAAACCACACTCAGATGTTTCTGGGAGCATTAGCGTGTTGCTAGAAGCTTACCAATGTTATTATATAATTTATACATGTCCAAGTGGGAGCTGTTGGAATATGAACAAATATAAATTATATATGTCCGGGAATTATTCGAGCCTAAGGGGACGCACACGTTAATATGTAGAACAATGTATTTAATATATTAATGTAGTATATTAATTAGTGTTTAAACAAACGATCGTTAAATGTTTAACGAGAAATAAATATTAGTCGTTAAAAGGTTTAAGGGACTAATAAGTAAAAACCGAATAAAGGAAGGTGCGGTTTGCCCCTCTCCTTCTCCTAGTCGGCCGAACCTCCTCAATGAGGAGGTGGGAGAGCTTGCTTGCTCACCAAGCTACAAAGGCTATAAACATGGGTCTAAGGCTTTCATTAGCTCATAACTTAAAACCTAAAAACCCTAAACTATCTCTCTTGTTTCTCCTCTTATTCGACCTAGTCTCAAAACCCTTTAAGGGTTTCGGTTTTTGTTCTTGGTGATCGACCAAACTGAATAACCCACAAAGGGTTTTGGTTTTGTTTTGGGTGGCGTGCGACCGAACCGAACAATCCTTAGGGTTTTCGGTTTTGTGGTTTATACCACATCAAGAAGGTTTTGTTCGTGTGTTGATTGGATCAAAGACGAAGGGATCGTTTGGTTTAAACACTACTAGTACTAGCATACTTCGTTGTTTGCTAAGAACGTATTGTGTGTGGATACTTAGAGGGATTATTCTTTTGATCCTTGGTGGTTTCGCATGGTGTTATACATACGCGTATATTGAAGACGGTGGTTATCGTTAATTGCTAAAAGGTACACATCTTCAATCCTTTGTTAATTATAAGTTCTATACGTGTTTTGATCTTTCCGCTGCGTACTCGTGATATGTTTAATTGTTAATTAGATCTAAAAATCCAACAAACCTATCGAACAAATAAAATCTATGAACATAAATGTGTACATTCTTGTTGACTTAAACTTAAATCCTTGATTAAAAAAATGAAGCGTTGTCATGTTCATTTCTATTTGAGCAGAGTATATACTGCACCCATTTCAAAATGAAGCGCGGTGGGGGGTTTTTCTTTTGGCGGAGTGAAAACCGAATGTTCGGCCTCCGTTTCAAAAGTTTTTTGATCCTTTTAGTTTCCCTCGCAGTTAAAGTCCCGGGTTGCATCGTTATGCTTTTATTTTTGTAATTCATATGTACTTTTAAGTTTTTAGCTCAGCTCCTTTTTTTTGAACGGCGGAATTTCATTAAAAACAAAAAAACTAGCAAGGCGCTAGGAAGTTACAAAAATAAAGAACTAGGACATTTCAACCAAATGTTCCAATCAAAACTACCGTTACTTCTATTCGAACACCAAGTGAAGGACATGAGAACAATCTCGTCAAAAATCAAGTGAAGACGAGGAGGAGAAGATCCGAAAATAACTTGATTTCGATACTTCCAAATAGCACCAAGTCACATAAATGACACCTTTAAGATGGAGTTGCACCTTTTTTTTTTTAGAAAGACGAAGAGGTAGAGAGCCAGGAGAAGGAGATCCAATCTCTCGTATGAGAACAAAACAAACAACATCTAAATCCCACCATCTAGTTAATTTTCTAAAAAGAAGCGCGGCACATTCGAATTGAAGAGAACAAACAGGCGAGAAGAAGAATTACCCAAACCGGACACAAAGATGGAATTGATGTCAACTCCTCGAAGAGGAATGGATTGAATCTGGTTGGGAGGATATCCTTAAAACCTTCCCAAAGCTTAAAAATTGTTGATTCTTTATTGGAACATTGTAACCCATCTCGTGGCTAGTCCGAGAACCATTGAGGAAAGAAGCACATCATTATAGATATGATTACGTGCAGACTTACCGAGAACTCACTGAAGTAGTATAAGGGTCCAGGCTCCAACGGTTCAAGACTGTTTAAACAGCAACACCAACGAGATTTTATCCACAACGAAGAAGAAGCTGCTCTTCTTCAATACCTCCTCTAGGGACACGCCGAAAAGAACTAGACAACGAGCTATCTGCAATTTTAGAGGCAACACTAACCTATTTAACGTTTTCCAGCGCATATAAACGAGGGAAAGAAGACTTCAAAGGACAATCATCAAGCCAAGCATCCTCCCAAAAACACGTATGTTCTCCATTGCCTACTTTTTTCTTAATGAAAGAAAGGAAGTTAATGCCTTTACGAGGAGTGTGGGGGGGGAGGGGGGGAGGGGGGGACTAGTAACTTCTTTAATAATATCAGACCAAGGGGTTTCCGAAGATAGTGCAACAGGATTGTCAATAGAACCACGATTCCCCATACATAGCTTTAAATGAACCTGGACCACAAAGAAGGTCATTGAGAAATTAATCTTCAAATCAATTTAAAAGGAGCGCTCGGTCGGTTAAATGCAAAAAGACTAGAACAACAAGCCCTCCTTTATTCTTTATGCCAAAACTTTACTTCTCATAACACACATAGAAAATTTTGCGATCATTAGAGTATACTCATTGAAAAGTTTCTCCTTAGGGATAAAGGGATTCCAGCTTGTTAAGCACCCCGATAGGGACCTTATAGATCGACATGTGATAAAGAGGCATAGAACTTAGAACCGATTTAATGAGAGTGAGGCGACCACCAATAGATAGAGTTTTAAGCTTCCATTTTGACAGACGCGAGGAAACTTTGGCAATGATATCATCCCACGAATTAGAACGAGAGATACCTCCTCCAACCTTAGTCCCAAGATAGTTGAAAGGCATAGATAAAGTAGAACAACCAATAAAATCTGCTGCCGAACTAACGTCTTCTTTGCTAGCCTTTTTTTTCAATATATTATCAGCCGTTCAAAAAAATATATATACTGCACCCAGATTTATAAAAGATAATAATTTAATATTTGCTCTGAATGAAAAAGAACAAGAAATGGCAGCCGATGGCATTAAGTTGAAAGTTAAGCACGGTCTGAAAATGGATTGAAAAAATCAGACCGGATCGAAAACCGATTTGACCCAAATCACTAGATCGAAATTGTTGGTCCATGTCCGAGTCAGTCTGGCCAGATTTGTCAATCTAGACCGGTTCAACAAAGCATAATGTCCGGTTGTGCATAAAATCGAACCGGATCAAACATAACTAAAATAATGCACCAAAGATCTGACGGAAATACATGCAGTCCGGTTTTTTGATTCAATCAAATTCACGATCTATAATGCTCGACCCTGCTTGTGCACATGTATAATGTGATTCTAATATAAATAGTACGTCTAAGACATGTTATCTATCAGTGGTTGGTAGATAAGTGAACTTCACAAAAATAAACACCATATTTTGCAATTTCAACAAAACAAAACACCACGCCTACGTAGATACGTACACATTTCAATATGGGATAAGTTATAAAGATTCATAAAACATCATTTGTATCTTCAATCGTTTTTTTTTTATAATTTTGTTTATATTATAACAATGTGAAACGAAAAGTGTGAAACAAAAAATATAAAGTTTAACAAGTCAAAAGAATCAAAAAGACAAAAAGACAAAAAGTACATAACAAAAAATGATTGTAAAAAACTGTGTTATATTGTAAATAGAAGGCAAAAAGAGGTGGAGATTGCTGAAAGTACACATGAGACTCTTATAAACAACTCTTTCGATAAACAGACATCCTTTCAGATATAATCATCCCAAATTCCTAACACCAACCACTTCCAGTTGGTCACCATCAAGGCCGTCTCATTGATTTTGTTGACCCCGTGCCATCATCACAAAGAGGCTCTTAAACACGGACATAAAATATATGAGTAATGCATGAATTAATTAAACTGAAACCTCATGTTGTGTATATATAATAGAAGTATATAAAATTTTGTGGCGTTCGTCAAACGATGACTCTATGCAATGACACCTTTTGCACTCTTCAAAAACGGTCATAATCACCGTACTCATGACTTTGCCATGTATGAAACACTTTTGCAATAGTGTGAACTTTTTTTTTTTTTTTTGAACTAATAGTGTGAACTTTGAAGCCACAAGTTTTTCAAAACCAAGCAAAAAATGGGTGTTGACCATCCACGTTGGAACTGTCAGAATCCATTTAACGACAGAGTAGGAGGTTAACTGATGGGTCATATAATAATCAGTAGGTTCAAATGAATGGTCATGTCAGTATGCTTTTGATGATTTAAGAGGGTTTAAAGGGTCAAAATGGCATTTTTGTGACTCCATTGAACGGGTCAAAGGTTTGTCGTAAACCTTCATTTGGACCAATTTTTTAATGTCGCGTGTTCTTTTCCTCTTTTTAAGTGCTTTTTTTTTTCTCATTTGTTGTAGAGTATTTCTCTTTCGATTACGGGAGAACTTGACACATAGACAGTTTTACTTTTATCTAAAATAGAGAGGTTGTTTTTGGTTTTATCAGAAAAAGATCTCCGGCCTTGCAAGGAATGCGAATCGAACTCTTGACCTCTGCCTCCAAAGGCAATGGTGATAACCACTTGATCAAACCTTGCTATTTTTCGATTATTCATTAACCGATTATACATAAAGATTACCATCTAAAAAAAGTGTTAATTGGCGAGAACATTTTAACTTTTGGTGATCTCAGAAAGAATAGTTCCGGCAACTCTTTTGGCCAGTTAGGCACCAACTGAAGTAGGCAAAAGCCGATACTCGAACTCTTGACATTTTATCCACAAAATCTTTCAAATAAACTCAGGGTTTTTGGAGGTAGGTGCCAACTAAACAAAAATCCTTTTTGACGTATATGCAGATTACCATATTTATATACATTTTCTCAATTATTACACTAAAAAAAACTTTTCAAATAAAGTCTTTAAATTCAAAAGCTAAACACTCCCAAAAAAACTTGTCACGAAGCCTAGACATAGGTTGTAGAAAATACAAATATAATGGGTCTTTGGGTATTCATAACACAACCCTTTTAATATATTTATGTAAGTACACAATTACATATTTCATCATTTTACACAATCACTAGCTTACTAGTCTCATAGAAGTAATGGTTTAGGCTAGACGGAGTAGAGCATTCTTCACCGAATCAAACACCATTCACCGCGGTGAGTCCTATTTCAAACCCTCAAACTCGCGCGCGAGTGGGTTGCAATAAGGTGAACCACTCACCTTACGGTGAGTGTAAATGTGGTCCTTTTCTTAAGTATTCGTTGTATTTTTAAAAAATAACATTTTTTTTAAAACCCTCTTTTTACTTATAAATACCCACTACTTCACTTATTTTTATACACAACTCTCCCACTTTATTTATACACATCTCTCACATTCCTCATTTAATCAAACATGATATTCGTTTAGTTTATGGGCGAGGAGATGTGAGAAGGAGAATAAATTAGTTGCCGTAAGAAGAGTTTTATTAAACAGCAGCCACTGCATTTATAGATTAGACGACCAAGCAAATCGTAGTGATAGAAGGTGCGAGAAAACAGCGATAACCAGAGATCGTGCTAGTGATCCATGAGCGTTAGTCGCCGACTTTTTTTATAAGGACTACCGATGAACAATTGCAACTACTTTCTGGAGGGAGACGTTTCGAATGGCTCGCCTCTTTTCCAACGGATAGTTAATGCAGAAACTAATCACATGAATACTTTCATCTAATATGATTGTACCGAATTTCCCCGTTGATAATGTGAACCTCTGCAATTTGTCAATTGCATTCGGCGTTATGCTAGTTTTTAGATGGATTATATGCAAATAAATGAGGAGATCGATACGTATGGATCTTGAATAATTTTTGTGAAGCTGTTTTTGGATCTTTATGGTGTGGAAGTATTTGAGATACATACAGGTGACTGATATTGGAAAACTTTATCGGCATCACGAAGAAAAGCACGGGTTCCCGGGGATGTTAGGAAGTTTTTATTGTACGGATTGGGAGTGGTTTGGTTGTCCTTACGCTTTTAAAGGGCAATATGTTAGATGTGATCATGGTTTGAATCCGTTCATTTTAATAGAAGTTTTCGCGTCCGCAAAGAATTTTTATGGATTATGACATGCTTTTTTTGGTGTTGTTAGGCTGAACAAAGACATCGACAGTTTTATATCATCCCATTTATTTAACGATCTCAATACGGCCGACGTACAGAGATTCTTTTTATGGCTAACGGCATAAGTTACCCATCTGGATACTATCTTGTTGACGGGATATATCTGGAATTGGCGCCACTCGTTAAGACGATTCCAAAACCAGCTGATGATGACCACAAGCGAATTTTGTATAAGCAAAAGCAAGAATCGAAAGGAAAGATGTGGAACGAGCGTTCGGTGTTCTTAAGAAGAAATGGGTCGTACTAGCCAATCTCACTCTGAGCGATTTAAAAGAAGATGAAAGAATTGTTAATATGATGTACACATGCATCATATAACATAATATGATTCGGAAATACAAAAAAGTTGTGATATCTCCCAAATGGTTCCCGGAGGAAGCACATCAGCCGAAAGACTTGCTTAAAAATAAGAACAAGTGGAACAAGTTATGAGGTGGATCGGATCATCACAAGTGCATCAAAACCTTCGACACGATTTGATTGAACACTTGTCTTGTAATGTTTAGTTTTAGCTTTGTTTGTTTCGTACTCTATTATGTATTTTAATTTTCGTATTGTACTTTTTTATGTAATGTTTTTAATTTATGAATAAAACTTTTTAATTTAGTTTACATTTTTATTAATTTCGTGCGTTTACGTTTACGTTTTTAGTTTATGAATGGAAGTAATTAAATAAAAAAATGGTGGGTAAGGTGAGTTGTTATTAAGGGTGAAAGGTGAGTCGGAAAGTTGGAGAGAGAAAGCTGATGTGGCGCTGAGGTGTAAGGTGAGTTGTGGCTTACCACTCCATCTAGCCTTATAACGTTTGGTGTACTAAAATGTGCAAAAGATAGATATTATGCAAGTATTCACGCATTTATTTAACATCTCTTGTAGAACACGAACTGAAAAACCATGTAAATGACCTCGGAAGACACCGGATTCACAGTTGTGGATGCTAATGATTCGAGGATCCATATTTACGTGTTTTAAAATTGTATGCTATTTCGTGATCATATTATTGCCTAAGTACCCTTGCCACTAAGTCCCCTTTTATCATGAACCGTGAGTTGCTATATTAGTAAGCGCGAGTGTTGTGGATAGATCTATCAGGACTGACAATCCCCACCTTTCTTTGGGGTCACAAGTTGACTCATGGTGCATTTAACATTTGAATAATACGTTGGTTGTTTGGCATCATCCTTTTTACTGCGTGGGGCATATATTACGATTACTTATTACGTGTTAAGGTTCGGTGTCATGAGCTTAGTGCAATAATACCTGTTTTTGGACTACTGAATATGATTCATGGTCTACTATTACTTAAATCTTGTGGTCCACTCTTTTACCGACAAACCTATGGATTCACTCAACCTTTGTGTTGACTTTTAGCATGTTTAATTTCAGGTCCTAAGGTATAAGCTTGGATGGGAGCCGTGATGGATATCAATGAAGATGGATTCTGTGTTTATTTAAATTCGATGCAACTTTTATCTATAAAAACTTAAGTCACCTTTTGGTAGTATGAAGCTTTTGTTTAATTAAAAACGCATGTGGAAATGTTTATGACTTTTAAAACATATGGGACCTAATGTATGAACTCTGATATTTTGCTATGGCATCGAATGAAATCTTATCTTAAAACGTCCATTTAAGGTCGTTTCCTATATCTTGATTGTTGTACTTTGACGTAGCACCCCATTGTTACCATTCCGCTGCTACCTGATTTTGGGGGTGTTACACATGGCAAAAGTGGTACTGTCACTGATCAAATGTTGCACACTTTATAGTGAACTAAACATACAATTCTGCAACAGAGTCATATGCACATGAATGCGCATTGAGAGAGAAGAGAAAATATAAGAAAGCAAGATTATACCTCGTAAATTTTAAGTTCACATTAATGTCGGTTGTAAGTCGAGGGAGTAAATCAATGGCATCCCCAATGTTCTGCTGTTGATTTTCTACATAGCCTGCATCTTTATTCTGTACCCTAATAGAAAACAGTCAAAATCAACCCAACTGTTACCCACTAAACTTGTCATTGAAATTGTTCAAAACGATACAAAAGCAAAGAGGTTTTAACTTCTATGATTAATACTATTTTCTACTTCATCCTAAGCACCAAAAAATGTAACTAAATGGACAAAAGTATTACATTAACATTGCTGTTTGCATCAATCAACCGCTCTGCTACAAGTGATAGCAGTTTCTCCTGTGACACTTCAACCCAATCCGAACTCAACGTCAACTGGTTTCTCAGCAAGAGAACATTACCTAGCTCACATTAACATTACGGTTTGAATCAGAACCAGCAAAAGATCACAAACCCGAAAATAAAAACAATTGTGTCATCACATCCAAAACAAAACCTAATGACACGGCTTAAACAAATACATGTAAACTACTCACAAAAGTACCATTCTATCACGTAGTGATGGATAATATATTGATATTATTTTGGTAGTAGATCCTTATTTACAGGTTTAACTTTCATGTTGCTTATTAAACAAAGAGCTTCTGTACCTGCTGCCAAACACCCAATAACAAAAACTAATTTTTTTTATCGAGAAAGCATTTTTTGATCAAGAAAGCATCCGGGACCCAATAATAAAAATTAGCAAAGCATCCGGTACCCAATTACATATAACAAATACCTAATAACAAAAACTATTTTTTTATAAAAATCCTATCTTTCTCACAAATTGGTATTATTAACACATAAAACCAGAAATTGAGAAATACCCAATTCATAAAATCAAAAAACAAACAAACCAGAAACCTTAATTTCGTCTAAAAATATTGTAAACAACCATTTATATACTAAAAACTATTGAGAAGACGAAAATCACTTTTCGATCTAGCACAAAAAAAGAATGTCGAATTAACTGTCATTGACCTTGTAGATACCGAATTATTCACACGTTGACACAAGGAAAAGGAATTAAAACATGTTACAATGGCTGGTTTTTATCATAGTGGTTGTTGCTGCCTAGAATAAAACTGGTGGATATGATGGAATGTGAAGAGAGGGAAAGTGCTAGGTTATGAAAATGGAGGGAGAATGATATTGATATAATTTTATTTTTGTGATAATATCCTTCAAAATAGGACGGTTTTTTAATTTCTTAAAAGTAAAATGTCCATAATGCTCTTAATTTATATTCTTTTTTAAAAATAAGTAATAAATATTTACAAAAATGCCATCTTGCATTGATATGATGTACATCATGCATTATTAGAAGTAAAAAGACTGGTTCTGTACAAAAAAATGATTCTGCAAAGAAAATCTCACTATTTATTTTTATTTAATAATATATTTATATATATTTATATATAATATATATATCTTACATTATATTAGTGGATATATGAATGCCACTATGCAACATAACGCCACATCATCATTCATAGAAAAGGCCACCTATGTAAATAATTATGTCACAATAGGCATTTATAATTTGCCACCATATGCAAGTATTTATGCCACTAAGCATTTACCAAAGACACTTAGCCACCTATGCATTTAACAAGACACCTAGATCAATCTCAAATAAACCTAAGCTTTATTATTCTAATTAGTGATTAAAAAGGTTATTGCAAGGTTCGAAACTCGGATAGTGCACAAATAAGCAAGGCCTAACCAATGAGCAATCACGAATTTGTGTTTACATTTAAAAAAACAAAACCAATAAACACGAAATAAACTTTCATTTTGAATTTAAAACAGTCATTTGTTATAGAGGGAAAGAATTTTGTACATTCAATTGTATAACTAAAAATCAGGGATTCAAATCATCTTACCATATTAACTTGCTAAAAAAACGTCGAATATATTAAAAGCTAAGGAGACTGTTACAAATTTAAGTCGATAAACATATATCAGTTCCCAAAATAATGCCTACAATCAAGGAGATAGCTTACTAAAGGTAAAGGCATTCAAAATTATTAAGAAATTGATTCTCCATTATCATAGACTATACACTCCTAATAAAACACAATCTGCAAATACATCTTTTCAAAATGCCAGTTCAAATCATCCAAATCATAAGCTGTTATTTTGAATTATGAAAATTCAAGCGACAAATTCGATTCATGTTTATGTCCTTTATACGATTGAAATCACGATTTTAATCACTACGAAATAGGTATGCTTTTGATTATTTATATGTTTATTTGTTTGTGCAAGAATCTGGTTTTACCAAATTTATTGTTTTAAATTTAACAATGAAAATTTATTATTTTGATGATTGAATATGCATAAAAGTGAAACACTTCCCATACTAACTGGATTAATTTCTTTTACTGCAGAATAAGTAAGATAAGTTTATTGGCTTATTAGGATAGGAATGAGACATATGGCTTTAATGAGCAGCAATAACCAGGTGTTCCTCATGTTCACAATTATAAACATCTTTTGATATCTGGAAATAATAAAAAATGCCTAATTATGTAACCAATATACTGTTTGTTATTGCTATCTTTTGTTGTAATTTAGTGTTATGGTTATCAGATGCAAATGTATCATTCATATCCAGATGGATATACAATTGACAAGTCTCTTAAGGTTTGTTTCCTTTTAGCTTTATGTCAGTGTATCAAAACAACAATAAAAAGTGGCTTTGGAAATGAAATAAATGATATTAACTTTGTAATGTTAGATATTGATTTTAGTTTTTATGTCTCAGATGAGTCATTGCTCTATGGCAAATGAACTGCAAAGATTTCTGGTTCTCAAGAAACAAATGGATGATGTTATTGGGAATTTCTTACGAGATGGTCTGCAACCTTCTAAGACAATGATTGGGCACATTGTTGAAATGGAGGTATATCGTTGTTATTTTTACCACTTTTTTAACATAATGGTTTTATCTTTGTAAAAGTTAAACAGCATCCTCACATTTTGTTTAATCTTTTGCAGATGGACTATATAAATACTTCCGCCATTGTTATTGGTGGAAGTAAGGCTGTAGAAATGGCAATACATCAAGTCAAGTCTTCTAACATTTCAACAACAATTCAAAAACAAAAGGTATAGCAACTATTAAATAGTTTTAAGGGATTCAGTAATGCCATTGTAAAAAATTCAAACGAACCCATTGTAAACATGCCACCAGATTTCCTATTTTTAGTTGCAGCCATGAATGATCTTGGTTTACAAGTGTGTGTTCGCTCTTTATATGTTATCAAATGTGTTTCATATTTAATTATCTTAATGGCTGGTTAGTGACTGCTTTTGTCTATGCCTATAACCTAAAACGCAGATAGTCATAGTCAGCGTGTTAGTAATTTTAGGTTGAATGTTTTTTCAGTTTGTTATGTCTGTAGCGTGGTAGGAAATAAGTTTCAAAATGTTTAAAAGGCGTGGAGAGAGGACTAAAAAGAAACGATCTGGTTTGTTTGTGTTTTTTATAAGTTGTGAAAATGCAAAAAACTTGGCCTGAGTTGTTTAAGCATCAGTTTGTGCACTGGAAAATGAGTTTATAATTCTTAATTGCAGCGTCTCAAGGTAAACGCTTGTGTCTTACCTTTTAGTTCATATATAGATTTGTAATTTAATAATTGTTACATTTATATTTGAAATTCTCTAAAATTACACACGTGTGGTTGTAAGGATATTACAGGTACGTTAGCAGCTAAGACAGGACACCTGGTATTTTGAATTGAATCTGAAGGTTGCATTCTTATTCATAACAAGAATCATGGATACATCATGTTACAAGGGCTAACTTAGTTGGATTGTTATAGTTTAATAGTTGTTTGGGATTGCCTATTAGTTATCTAAACTCATCACATAGCAAGGTATTTAGATTAGCTAATTTTCTAAGCTTATGGGCTTATCTGAATTTTTTTTTGATGATTTAAAGGCTGCTTGAAAGTCAAAACTGTTATAGAAGGAGTACATGGGTACCAGGTTTTATATATGTATCATCTAATATTAAGTAATAATTGATTCATGCTTGAAAGCTATTTGTTATGCGGATCCGGTTATTGCTTCACAGGTTGGAGAAATCATTTTTATTGGCCATATAGTTATTGGTAAACGATTCGATGATCTTTTTTCTGGTAACTTATCACTTTAGTAGTAATCAAGTTTTGACTGCAAATCTATTTGTCACAAGAGAGCAGTGCAGTTATGGTTTCTATTGTCCCCTGACCCGCTATTACTTGATATTATTTTAATGTGATGTGGTTATTGTGTAACCTTGAATTTTCATTAAACTGTTTATGGTATTTATTCTTTACATGAACATTATGATGCTCTCATTCTTGCTGGCTTTGGCAATGTTATGAACATGGAAACAACATATGTAGGCAAGGATTATGCTTTGGCACACGCTGATATTTAAAGAATCTGTTTATAATCCGTAAGCAAGGCACAATTCTCTGCACCCATCAGGTAAGATATCATTTCGTTTTAGTTTTTATTTATAAGTGTTGTTATAGTTTTGTAATTGTATATATTTGCAAGTGTAAAAATATGACAATATGTAGTCTAGAAGGAATAGATCAGATTGTGATTAAAGAGATTGTAGTATTGCATTAATCAAGTAACTCTCATTGCAAACCTTTATACAGACTCACACAACCAAATGAAAAGAAAACAAGAGTACAAGACATAAGCTCTGTAGTAATTGCATGAGTCATATTTATGTTAGTATCTAGAATAAGTTAGTCAACTTGTGTTACTTACAATTGGGTCGAATGGGGTTTCATCTATCTTTGTAAGGCAACTCAAAATATTAACTTAGAAGGTGACAAGTCAAACGCATCAAAAATTGCTCAATGCGTATTCTTAATGTATAAAATCTCTTTAGTTATCTTTTATTTATATTCCAATGAAACAATATATTTTTTGTGGTCTTACAAATTATTTATAAGAGAGTTTAAAAACTCGACAAATGTTGCGCCTAATCAGCATAGGTGACCCGCTACCCAACTCGCTCAGCCTTTCAGATTTCCATCCTACCACTTATAACAAGGACTCACCTCAACTGCTAATACACTGCTCCTTTTTGGGTCTGTTTCTTATTGCAGAAATCAACAACACTTGATGTACCCGCATCAAGTCTATAGGTATTTTCTTAGCATGGCACTTGGGCAACTGTTCTGTATATTGTCCATATTGTTCTTTTGAAGTAAGCGAGCTTGAATCTAATATATTTACTTTCTTTGTTTGGAAACTAGGCTACACTAGCTGGAAATGTAATGGGCCCCATATCTCTTACACGTCTGCAGCTCCCTCGCATGTTGAAGAGATGTAAAGG
>BQNB010118155.1:0-21044 GCA_026074375.1 Tanacetum coccineum | reverse complement strand
AAATGCCACATCATCACCAAAGAATGCCACCTCACCCAGAATTAATGCCACATCATCACAAATTAAAGCCACATCACCACCACTTAAAGCCACGTTGGCATAATTGATGCCATGTAGACAGAATAAATTCTGACTAAAAATATGTTTGCCAGGAATCGAACCTGGGATGTTATGCTCATGAGACTAACACCTCAACCAGTAGAGCACAATGATAGTTGTGTTAAGTTTCTAAAAAACAAAAACTATGTGTAATTCCATTCCAAGTATGTAACACCTACAATTAAGGATATGGTTTAATGAAGGTCAAAGGCATTCAAAAAATTCTGTTACATATATTATTAAGAAAGTGATTCACCAAATTAGAGAGACCAATTCAAATTAAAAAATGCATGTGGTATTAAATTCAAAGACCAATTCAAATTCAAGATCTCATAAAATGAAATCCTTAAATACGTCGACTGATTCAAAATCAAAATTGTTGAATCGAATGGGGCAGATCCATGGAAGGTCCTCAATCAGGTAAACTGTTAACAACCAGGTTTGTGGATTGGTCTTTCATCTTTGTTTGATTGATTTGAGCATTTTTACTATATACATTTGATTAATTATACCTTGAAATATGATTTCCAATATGGGTTCTTATTTTAGTTTTAGAGATTTGTTTTTATGCATATGTGAAATTTTATTATTGATTTGAGTTTTGAAACAACCATGGCAGTAAATATATCCATTCGGTTGCTATTATAATTTTTAGGATGTTCTTTGATAGTTTTTATGAGTATCCACAATAGATGGTATGATTGTTTTTATTACTTGGTAGGTGTTTTTAAATTTAGTTATTAACGATAACGTCCACCATGTGTTCGATAAAATGCTTTAGTGAAATTCATAGAGTACACATGCAAAGAGCAATTTGGTCAATGATATTTTTTTAATATTTTTCATTTGAATGATTGTGTGCTACAATGTTTAACACTTGTGATTGCTTCGTTACTTGCAGGTATTTCGCCTGGATAACAATTACCGTATTTTGCTAACGACATTCGAAAAGTGATGAAGGTCAATCTCTACCACACTTATAATCCCCAGGGAACAAACAAAATTACCAGTCGTCACCTTAGGTAAATTCAAATATTCATTTCATTTTTTTTATTTTATCCTATAATGACGACAGCTACATATTTATTTTCTTATCCTATAATGAATCTATTATGTAAGGAACTAAAGAAAAGTGATGTTTCATTGGATATGTTTTTACTAATGATTTTGCATGTTATAAAGTGTTTATATATATAGTTATAGAAATTTTTATGAAGGTGGTCGGGTTCCTTTTGTGTTAGCATGTTCCTTAATGCCATGATTTTGACATCATAGGTCAAGTGTGGTAACGAGTGAGCTAAGTCAAGTGTGGTAACGAGTGAAATGATGTTCAGTTCCAAGAGCCATAGCTACCAAACAACAAGGTAGTCTGCTTCGGTTATATTTCAACGATATATGATATTGATTGGGCGATAAATACATATGCACATAACTATGTTTTTTGCAAGCAGATCAACAATCTAGACTACTTTTTAAAATTATAGCACTAACAACCAAACACCCATATAAAACAGTTATGAAACAACGAGGGGAGTTTAGATATTAGGCTAAACCAGACAGCCCCTCATAGCTGAGATAATTGGCTAAACCAAACACCAAGCGCTTTAGAAATCCACAAGCTATAAGAAAAACAAGCTCATTAGTAGATAAACTTAATAAGCAAAATAATATATCCTTAAGAATGTTTCTTATGAGAATAATAAGTCATGTAAATGATCATGTAGGTTAAAAAGAGTGAGTGATGAAAAGAAAATATATCATATGGGTTGTAGGGATTGTGCCAAACTTCATCATTCATTGACGAGGCATACTAATCTATCCTATGTTTTGCATATTTGGTCTTCATATTCTTAGTCGAACAAATGTTATTTCACTAGGTCTAAGTGGCTACTGATGATTTGGATGTTAAGTGTAACACATTTTATGTGCCGAAATTCTAAACGAGGTATTCTTGCAGTTAAGTTTCATTTACCCTTTTACTATTATTTTAAATCAATTTTGTTTTATAAGTCACATGGTTATGTAAGAAGTGAGGATCTGTATTCACTTTAGCTTTATCTACTAACCCACTGATAAGGTTCATAACCAAATATATGGCATTGCGTTTCACATATGATTCAGCTGGCTTTCTCACTTTACATGCCAGATTAACTCCCTAATTTACTACACGTACACCAGATTAACACATAGCTAAAAAAATTATATGTGCAAGTCATGGATTCCAGTTATGATGATTGTGTAGTTGAGTCCAGTAGTATTGATTCTAGTAGTGATGATTTCAGTAGTTATCATTGGAATTACAGTTTACCATCTTGGATTCTTGGTTAACTAACAGGAAAGCATGAAAATTACTCATGTCGAGGTCTAGCTTAAGCTTCATTGTTTTACTTTTTAACTTGATTCTTTTAGGGCATAAATTAAATATGAATCTCTAACTCACACGGTGCTCTATGCAGACAGACACGATTTTTGTGCTCCAAGAATCTCTTATATCTATCAATCTCCTTCATGACCAGATTCAGGTAAATCTTGATTCCTTAAAAAGTCATTCTGTGGAACAAAACTGTTTATAGTCTATTAATTTGGAATTTGAATTTATTTGATGAATAGAAGTTGTTGCAGAGTACGCAGACTCCAGTGATCAACATTGGCCCAATCCAACAAAAAAAAGCTAAAAACAAAAGTTTCATAAATGTTACATTTTTGAGGCTAGGTGGCTTTTTCACTTGCGACTAAGTGAGTCGGTTTGGGTTGAATTGTTATCTATTTCAAACGAGTCAAATTATCAAAAGTAGCCAAAAAAGAACAGTTCAGATGTGTCAAACGGGTCTGAAAGTGACCAAAAGTCTATTTTATGCATACATCCGCCCAATCGGCTAATTGTTTTATTCAAATATTTACAGTTTATTGTAATCATATTTTCATTGTAATCCTAACCAACATATTAATTATTTTATTATAGGAAACAAGAATTTATGAAGTTGCAGTAATCAACATCACATATCTGTTTCATAATAATGTCTACATATCTGTTTATTAATAAGAATTTATATGAAGTTGCAGTAAGTATTGTACCATCGAAGAGAGAGCAACTGTCTCCTTAAACTCGACAGAGTTGACCAAGGATACAACTCTGAATATTGATAAAGAAATTGGTTCTACCACCGAATAGAGAGCAGTTGTCTCCTTAAACCCAACAGAGACAACCAAGGACACAACTCTAAATACCGAAAGAAAGTTGATGTCGCACTGAAGAGAGAGCATATGTTTGACGTAATTCTGAATATTAAAAAAGAAACTTACTGTAGCATTGAAGAAAGACCAGCCATATCCTTAAACTTAGCAGACTCGGCCAAGGCCACAAAATCAGATATTGACAAAGAAAGTTATTGTACCACCAAAGTGAGAGCAGCTATCACCTTAAGCTTAACAGATGTAACCACGAACACCATATTAGTTAGAGCTAGAAATGGCACTAAAATTTGAGATAGTAAGTTATCAATATGTGAAGATCAGATTGGTAATCTGTTTAGCACTTAGTATACTTACAATGCCAAATTAATTTGTTGTGCTGAAGATGTCCAAACGAGGTAATCAGGATCACGTACAGGTGGTAATCCTTATTCATTTACAGTAAAAAAAACAATTAAAATTTGAAGAAAATTACGATAGATAAAAATGATTGGGATTTATTCAATTATATTTACGATGGTTGGTGTAGATGGTCCATTTATGTGTCGGTCGGATTTTGTTAAAAAAGATATGTCGATTAACATACTATGTAAGGGCGCTGCATATTGACCCTTTCTCTTTGTCGTGTCAGTATACATGAGCGTACATTATGCACCTTCTAATGTTTAGCATGAAGCGTTTTAATTTTGATTGATGAGAATATGTATAATATTCGAATTTAGGGATGAAAAGTAGAGGTGGATAGTGCATGTCTACATGAACATTTTGCAGCGTACTTGAATAAAATCGGTGTCAAAGCCCACTAGGTATGTTATTACTTAATTACTCGAGTAAAAATAGTGACCAAATTTTCCTACTCAGTTATAGCTGATTTCTCTGTCTCAAATTCAGTATATTTGGGTTAGTACCTCTGAGTGTTGTTTTCCCGAGCTCTATTATACACATCTTTTTAGTCTTGACTTTTTCGAATTGACCATTGTTTGTTTGCTTAATAAACACACAAGCTCAGAACCAGAAGTTTATTTTTATATATGCATGGCATCTATATTTAGATTCATTATCTTTACAGTATGTTGCATTTCCTTCCATATCCTGTGATGTCTTCGAGTGGTGAGTTCATAAAGTTAAATGTTGGATGAGTCCATATCAGATTACCATTTTACTACTTCTGAATTTCACATCACGTGTAACTATCAATTTCAGATTTTCTTATGATGAAGCTGCAACTTTTGGTTTGATGTCGCCGTTAACTTCAGATTCTTTTTTGTCAATATATCATGTTGTGTGCGTGTCTTTAGGGTCTCACAATGACAGTGACCCCGTAAATGTTGCAGTGACCCCGTAAGAGTTTGAATGTGTATGTCGTAGCTTCATCTAAAGTCTTCTTTAATCAGCAAAACCAAAATCAAATAATCAAAACCTTTGCACTCATGGCATTATTATTGATCTGACCATAATGCTCTGGTCAAATTTCTTGATGCAAGTGAGATCAACCTCAAGCATGTTTTTTTAACAATGGACCCGATAACCCGATAGGCCCAACCTGGTTACCCGCAACCCGATAGACCGATAGGAAAACCGCTCTCCCTATTGGCCGTGGTGTAGTTACCCTTTCAACCATATGTACTATGTTAACATTGGTGATGCCCTTTTTGTCTTCCAGAAATTAGCTGTACTTTGTAATGCGTCAAACACAGTCAACACTTGAGATATGGTTTATGCTCTTACATCTTTATTTTTGTCTTCCCTCTACGATGGCTATAAGAGATAGTTTAACGACCTCCTTATGAATGTTTCTGCAGGGCACTTCCTGTTCAAAAATTAATATTAGCAGGCAGATTACCCACCCAACATAACGACCTCTTTCTGAATATATGCTCATAATTTAAATTATTTCAACATTATCCAATAGTTTCGGCCAGTTATGAACTGGGATAGTAGTAGATAATCTGTACTATTGAAGCTTTGCTTAATAGCTTCCTGTGATCCAGTATTCGTATGTTTAAATGATACCTTATAATAGCACTTCATTCACACTTCACATTGTGTCAAAAATGATGGCATTTGGATTTTATTTAGTTTAGTAGCATACTCTACTAAGAATCTTAAACATTATGCAATTGTGTGTTGTCATTTACGCATCCCTTAGTTTGGTTCTTAAATTCGGAAAATATACAAAAAGCATATTTTATCATTTTTACAGAAGCTGATAAAATTGTAACCGTTAGCGGGTGCCTCTCCACCATGGTCCTACTACCCTATAACAGGTAAAATGCTCTTTAATTTATTTAATTAAATACTACTGCATTAAAATTCTAATGCTCATGTTCATGTTCATGTTATGCTTATTTTTGTTCTTCTTTGTTGTTCCCGTCTGGTTTAATTTTATTTGGTGTCGTTTTCTCTTACATCACAATTGTGAGTCCCAAACTGTACAGATCTTTGCAGCTTGCTAAGGGTGATAGCCAACTTTTATAAATACAGATTGACTATAGAGAAACACTGACTATGAATACTTATTGTATATGCGGAATCTACACAATAGTATTAAGAAGAACAATGAATACTAAACTTTGATTTCTATTAATCTGCTAATATGATTACAGATTACTAACTATGAGATATGATTGTATGAGATGAGATCTGTGTGTTTTCTCTGTCATCTCTCTAATGCCGTAGGGTTCCTTTTATAGACCAAGGATAAACCCTAACAGGCTTACAAAACGCGTAAAAGATAATACATATCTTTTCCTACAATATCTCATACATATCTCTTAAACGGTACTAACTATTTTATACTAACGGTACTAACTATCTGAACAGTACTTAACATTTTGTACTTTCAGTACTAACTATAACTAGCGGTACTAAGTATAGAACTAACGGTACTAAGTTAGGAATGCATAATTCCCAACAATCCTCCCCTAAACATGATTGTTGAACTTGTTTAACTTCATGTTTCTTTGGTTTATTCTTCTTAAGTTCTTGGAGGATGTATCCAAACACTTTGTCAAATCTTGATCTTGATCTTTAATAATCTTTGACATCTTTTGCTATCCTTCTGCAACACGTCTTCAACAGCAACATCTTTTCAGCAACAATCCAACTAAGTTGGCTTTGTAGTTTTTGGCAAACTACCAGCCATAAACGGATTTGATTTTCCTTTACCAGTAGCCGTTTGCTCTGGGATAGTCAACTCTTTATTCGTTTGCTCTGGGATAGTTAACTCTTTATTAAAAAATATGGTAAGTTAATTACCATACAGTTTTTGGTAAACTGTCAACCATCAACGGAATGGATTTGTCATTTAACAAATTACGTTTGCTTACTTGGGACTAAGGCAATGCTCATTGACATAAACATTGGTGCATTGATATATCCATATAGGTTTTAGCAAACTATAGCTATCATCAATTTGAGTACGTCTTTACCAAGAAAGTTTGATCCTGGACTAGCCAAACTCTTCACCATGAAGTGAGGTGAGTGGAAAAACCCTACAATTTTTGGTAAATTATTCAACTATAAAAGGATTTGAGATACCGTCCTGTACCATTAAGCCGTTTGCTTGTGACTAGCGTTTCTTATGCCTATTAAGCATGCTTTGCAACTGATCGACCAATTTGTTGTGTGGTGGTCATGCCCCCCCCCCCCCCCCCAATACTCAAACCCTTCTCAATCTCATTTCTTCTTTACTCTTCATTCAGCTGTTGTTTAATGAATCTTATCAAATCTAATGCAATAGTACTTTCTATCTCAACTTCTAATCCAAAATCAAGCATCATTTGCATCAAATCCTTTGAGAGATGATACTTCATCAGCCAACATGATGAATGGATGTCACAATCTTCAAGCTTTAATATGTAAAACTCCACAAGGCTTATATAATCTCCATGTGATAATCTCCTAATTTTGTTGATTATTCTAGAAGTCACTTTGATCATTTTCTTCTTTTGAGGATTCCATCATTATCTTTAAATCTCCCCAAAGAATCAACTCAATTCCTTCCATTGTGACTTCTGAGTACTGCTTTCAACATAATTCAATACAAGTGAAATAAAATCTAGCCTTTTAGTTGTCAAACGTATGAAGTAACTCCAATAGATAGGTTGAATGCCCTGAAGTTTCCATTTGGATCTATAAATAACAGATAGTCTCATCTGGTGATCGATTACCGTGTTCAACCTAAGCAATGAAAAATTTTTCTCTCTATTATTTCATATCTATGGCGTACCTTCAAATGTTACAATACTTTAGGGCACTTTTTGTGTCTATTCATCACTTTCAAAATCTGGTTGTGGTATTTTAACATTTTCCTAGCAAAGCATCTTTATATGACCACCTTTTATCTTCTTTGTACCTTGCTCTGCTACATTCTTGCTTTGTTAGGTTTCCTTAGTTAAAGACATCGTCCGTGACAACATTCTTCTCTCTTTTCAGGATCACTAGCTCGTTCTTACATTTCCTTAATCTTCTGTTGGGAAATTAACGATTTTCCTAACTTTGTACTGACAGTTACTAATTGTTAGTTACTGATAGTTAATTTTCGTACTGACAGTACAAAAATGTTAAGTTACTGATCAGTTGTTAGTACCAAATAGTAGAAAATAGTTAGTACCATTTAAGAGTATGTATGAGATATTTTAGGATAAGATATGTACGCTTTTGTAAGCCGGTTAAGGGGTTATCCTTGGTCTTATAAAAGGATCCCCTTTGGCATTATTAGATGACGTTCTTTACATATATCTATAGCAAATAACCTATCTCTATCTGTTAGTAATCTGTAATCATTCAAAAGCAGATTAATAGAAGTTATTTAGTTCTTCATTGTTTTTCTTAGTACTTGTGTTAAGATTCCACATTAACACATAGTATTCATAATCAGTGTTTCTACATAGTCAACTGTATTTATACATTTTGGCTATTCATCCTTAATAGGCTTCAGCAAAGATCTATTCATTTAGGGACTCACAAGTGGTATCAGAGCCTGTGAGAAACTCTGAATAAGAAAAACAATCAAATCAAACTCTCATATTCCAAAACTAAAAATGATGCCATCAACATCACAAGAAGAAATTCCACCACCACCACCACCTCCACCATCATCACAAACACCAGCCCAACCAACTCCTCATACAGTATCAACCATCAAGCTGCCTATTCTCAAAAAGGGAGAATATGATATCTGGGCTATGAAGATGGAGCACTATTTGGCCCATACAGATTATCCAATTTGGGAGGTTATACAAAATGGGAATGGTCCTGTTTCAATCACTACAGATACATCAGGACAAATTAAGGTTTTGCCTCCTAGAACTGCTGAAGAGATTGTAGCCAGAGAAAGAGAGAGAAAAGCAAGGACCACCTTGCTTATGGCCCTACCAGAAGATCATCTTGCTAAGTTCCATAAGATGACAGATGCAAAAGAAATGTGGGATGCCATCAAATCTAGGTTTGGTGGAAATGACGAATCCAAGAAGATGCAAAAGTATATCTTGAAGCAACAGTTTGAAGGATTCTCTGTATCCAACACAGAAGGGCTTCACAAAGGTTATGACAGGTTCCAAAGTCTTCTAAGTCAGCTAGAGATTCATGGAGCAGGTGTATCTACTGAGGATGCTAATCAAAAATTCCTAAGATCTCTACCTTCTGCCTGGTCACAAGTCTCTCTAATAATGAGAACTAAACCAGGGGTGGACACTCTTAGTTTTGATGATTTGTACAATAATTTAAGAGTCTTTGAGAGTGATATAAAAGGCTCTACTGCATCATCATCCTCTAGCCCACAAAATGTAGCTTTTGTTTCAGAGAACACAAACAGTACTAATGAAGTTAGTACCGCTTATTGTGTTCCCAATCTTTCTGGTCAAAACACTAAGTATGAACAAACTTCATCATACTCACTTCTTGCTAATCAATCTAGCTGCCCTCAACTGGATCATGAGGACTTGGAACAGATTGATGAATATGACCTTGAAGAAATGGACTTGAAATGGCAAGTGGCCATGATTTCAATGAGAATGAAAAAGTTTTACAAGAAGACTGGAAGAAAGCTACAATTTGATGCAAAAGAGGCTGTTGGCTTTGATAAAACCAAAGTGGAATGCTACAATTGCCACAAAACAGGTCACTTTGCTAGAGAGTGTAGATTCAAAGGAACTCAAGACAACAGGAGGAGGGATGCATGGAATTCTGGAAACAAGGATGGGAGCAGAACTGGACAAAAGGAGGATTCTAAGGCATTGGTGACAGTTGATGGAGAAGGTGTGGATTGGACAAACCATTCAGAAGATGAAGATTATGCTTTGATGGCTTGCAACAGCTCAGACTCAGAAACAGAGGTATTGTCTTGTTCAAATAAGTGTAAAGAGTCTTATGCTAATCTTAAAAATCTCTATGATGCTCAGAGAGAACAACTTAATGATGCTAGCATAGAAATAAAGGCATATTCTCAAGGTCTTAAGAAAGTTGAAGCACAATTAGTTGCTCATCAACAAGGACAACTTTGGTATGAACAAAAGATAAAGTTTATGAAAATAGATTTAGATGATAAAACAGATGTTCTCACATACCATAAGAAATTATTGGCAGATGCTCAAAAAGAAAAAGAAGATTTAAAGGCTAAAGTAGAAAAATGGCATAATTCTTCTAAGAATCTTTGTAAACTGCTAAATACCCAAATGAGTGCTAATGATAAGTTTGGGCTTGGGTATGGGGATCATAGATATGATGGTATTTTGAGTTATGAAAATGAAGTATTGCAGAGTGTTTTTATGAATAAAGAGAGTGATTTAGAAAACCAACCTTTGAATGATAGGTTTGCAGAAGGAATGCATGTTGTACCCCCACCCATGACAGGGAATTATATGCCCACTGGACCTGAAATTGAAATAGATTACTCTCAGTTTACATATGGTCCAAAACAGACTCAACCTAGTGAATCTGAATCCCAATCAAGTGAATGTGATACCTGTGAATCTAACATTAGTATAGAACCCTCTGAATTAGTGTCTGAACCAGTTGTCATTGAATCTAATGTAGAAAAGAATTCAACCTAAGGTCAGGTACAGATGCTCTTTAATTGAGGAATATGAATCAATAGTGAAGATGAGTGTGTTCTAAACCAACAAAACAACAAAAACACCTAGTTTTGAGCTAACCAGCAAGTAAAAACCATAGGGAAATGTTAAGGAGGTCGTTCACACCATAGTCCAAAAACCTAAAGTTACAAGAAAGATTTGGGGCAATGGATTTACTGTAAACTCATGTTTTGTATGGTGGTAGTCTTAAACATTTAATAAGAGACTGCGATTTCCAATGAGAAGAGGAGGCAAGAAAAGCTGATTAAACAATGGATGGAATAATGTGCAAAGAGTGAATAAACAAAACCAATTTCTAGTTTCCTTTGTCAGCAGTACAAACTAGAACTGGTATAATTCTCCAGTTAATACTAGCAAACTATCTACTAAAAAATTTAGTACAGCTAGGCAAGAGTGTTAACCAGACATGACTAGTACTATCAAGTACTGCCATTAAATTGAATACTGTTAAGCCCATTGTGAATAAGTTAAGACCATCAAATGTTTTTTATACAAAACTACATTCCATCATCCTCAACACTTTCAAAAAACAACAGTACTTTAGAACATATTTTTCAAACAAAAGGTTAAAACTAGCTAAGTGTAAATCAGTTAGTATTGTTGGGGGAAAAAGGAAACTATTGTTAAGCCCTCAACAGGTTGTAATTGGAGACCACAAAGATACCATGGTGGATCCAAATACAATGGTGGATCCAAATACAATGGTGGATCCAGTCTTAGAAATTGTTATACTTTCAAAGATCCACTAGGCAGACTCAAGCCTAAACAGGCTTGGGTCCCTAAGAGAATCTAATCTCTTTCTTTTAATGTGCAGGAATATCCACATAGAGCTCTAAAGAAAAAAGGAATTGTTGATAGTGGATCGTTCCCAGGCAACATGACAGGGAACAAGGCCTACCTTATTGAATTTCAAGACTTTAATGGTGGCCCTGTTGCTTTTGGAGGTAGTAAAGGTTATATCACTGGTAAAGGTAAAATTAAAACAGGTAAGTTAATTATCGAGGGAGTTAAACTTTGTAAAAGAACTTCAGCACTTCAGATCTCTTTTCTGTGTTACAAAATGAGTACAAAAAGAACAAGGTTCCCGTTACTGACTCGGAATGCCTTATTTTGTCTTCAGTTTAAGTAATTACCTGATAAAATCAAGTAGTAGCTTAAAATCCCAAGAACAAAACAACATGTAGCATTTTCAAATAGAGAACATTGTTCCTTCAGGAGGATTGGCTTGTTTAATTGCAAAGGCTACAACTGATGAATCTAACAAATGGCATAGGAGGTTGGGTCATGTTAATTTCAAAAATCTAAACAAACTTGTGAAGGGAAACCTTGTAAGAGGTTTACCTTCTAAGCTTTTTCAAAATGACCACACTTGTGTTGCTTGTCAGAAAGGAAAGCAACACAAGGCCTCCTGTAAGGCCAAAACTGTAAGCTCTATTAGCCAAACCCTACAACTTCTTCATATGGATTTATTTGGACCTACATCTGTAAGGAGTTAAAACCACAAGACCTATTGCCTTGTTATCACTGATGATTTTAGCAGATTTAGTTGGGTGTTTTTCTTAAGAACTAAGGATGAAACTAGTGCAATCCTTAAGGACTTTATAAGACAGATAGAGAACCAGATTAATACACAAGTTAAAAACTATTAGATGTGATAATGGTGACAGAATAAGAACAGAGATGTATTGAATTCTGAGAGTCAAGAGGGGATCGAGAGGGAAATAGAGTAAAGTCAGAACTCCACACAAAATGGAGTTGCTTGAAGAAAGAATATGACCCTTATATGAGGCTTGCAATGACCGATGCATGCAGATTTCATTTTTACCAAACATTTTTTGGGCTGAAGCATTATTACTGCTAGTTATGCTAAACAGGGTAATTAGTTGACCGAAGTCGTCATAATAAGACACCATTATGAACTTTTTAACTGTAAGATACCAATAATAAAGTTATATTAAACGCTTTTGGGTGTCATGTGACCATCTGAATACCATTGACCACCTGGGCAAGTTTGCTGGAAAACAGATGAAGGATTTTTATGTTAGATATTTCACTACAAAGCAAGCTTTTAGAGTATACATGTTAGAAACCAAAAGAGTTGAAGAAACCTGCACATCAAACCTTCTTTTTTTTTTAAGGAGAACATACCAAATGTTCAGGAAAAGGACCAACTTGGCTTTTATCTTGATTATTTAACTGATATCTCTGAATTATCAACCTGAGTTCAGAGAAATCAAGCAACATCCATGCAGTAACAAGAAGGCAAACCAAACATGCATGATTATATTTTATTTTTTTAATGTGTTATTTACAGAAGAGATTAATGATAGCAGGGGGAAACTGAACACAGAAGATGAATCTGCTCAAGACTGTTTTGTACTGCCAATATGGCCTTCTTATTCTTTAACAATCTCTGATAAGAGAGAAGGTCTAAGAGAGGAAGAACAAGTCTTTATGGATGACCTTGAAAGACTTAAGAGGCAAGAAAAGGAGGCTAATGAGGAAGCTGAAGCTCTCAGGAAGAAGTTTGAGCACTTAGTGATAAAAGAAGGAGCTGCTAGAACTAGCAGTACTAACATTTTTAGTACTGTTAGCACACCAGCTAAAGCTAGCAGTACTAACCTAGTTAATACTGTTAGCATACTAAGATAGTACTAAGCCAGTCCTTAGAGGGGCTTATCTTCTTTCTGAACGCAAAAATCCTGAATGAAGATGATTCAGAAATACCTCCACTTGAGTATAATCTATCAAATTCTACTGATTGTTATTTTCCAACTACAGTCATCTTATGATAGATGAGGGTGCATGGGCTGACTTCACAAACTAGGAATCTGTTGATGAGTTGTTTTTTTTTTATTGTTGACCTTATTCCACATCAAGGATTCACTCCACTCACCCTAGAGTACTTATCTAGGAAACCCAACATCAGCATTTCACAACAAGAAGCAAAGTAAATACAAGTTCTGGAGCTCATGCCTTTGTTAGCTATGTTCAAAAGCAAAAGAGAACCTAACCATAAGGACTTCCATCACTGTTTATTTGCTTGTTTCCTGTCTCAACATGAAACCCAAGAAGGATTTCAGACAAGCTCTTTAAGATGAAAGCTTGGTTTGATGCTAAGCACAAAAGAATTGTTGCAGTTTCGAGAATACAGAACAGATTTGGGTCTTAGTAGATTCTGCCTTATTGGGAAGAAGGCTATCGGTACAAAGTGGGTTTATCGAAATACGAAGTCTAGAGAGGATTTATTTGTCAGAAATAAAGCCAGTTATGTTGCTCAGGGACATAGGGCAATAGGAAGGGAAAGACTATGATGAGGTTTTTGCTCTGTGGCTAAGGCTTGAAGCCAATAAGGATATTTTTTAGCCTTTGCCTCATAATATGGGCATTATAGTCTATCAAATGGATGTGGAAAAGTTGCTTTATCCCTTATGGGAAAATTGATGAAGAGGATTATGTGTCTCAACCACCATGTTCTCTAGATCCTAAATATCCTCAAAAGTAAACAAAGTTGTAAAAGCTCTCTATGGGCTACATCAAGCTCCCAGAGCCTGATATGCTACTTTATCTACTTTCTTATTGAAGAATGGCTACAGAAGAGGAACCATTGATAAAACACTCTTCCTAAAGAAGGACAAATATGATATCATACTAGTTCAAGTCTATGTGGATGATATCATCTTTGGGTCTATAAAGAAATCTTGGTGTGATGAGTTTGAAGCATTAATGAAGAGTAGATTTCAGATGAGTTCAATGGGAGAGCTCACTTTCTTTTCTGATTACAATTCAACAAAAATCCAGATGGTATCTTTTATTAGTCAGGATAAGTGTTGCAGAAATCCTTGAAGAATTTGACTTTTGCAAATGTTAAACTGCTAGTACACCAAATTGAACTCAAAGCCTTTAGCAAGGATAGAGGCCAATGATGTGGATGTCCATTCATAGGGTCCATGATTGGCTCTTTATGTACTTGACTGCTTCTAGACCTGATATAGTTTGTAGTTAGTGCTTGTTCTAGGTTCAGGTCACTCTAAATTCTTCCCATCTAAGTTCTTTCAAGAAATTTTTAGGGTAACCAAAAGTCAAACCCAAACTGGGATCTTTGGTATCCTAAGTGTACTTCAAATTGACCTGGAATTCTACACAGTATGACTATGCTGAGCAAAATCTTGATAGGAAAAATCCACAACAGAGGTTGTTACTTTCCTTGACAGGAACTCAATTCTTGCAATGCAAAAAGCAGACCATGTGGCTACTCTGACTACAGAAGCAGAATAAGGTTGCTGCATGCCCAGCAACTGTGTGCGAAGTTTTGTGATTCGAAAATTCAAATGTTAGACTATGGTATTCAACTTCATGGAACATAAAGATCTACAATTGATAATGAAAGCACCATTTGCATTGTAAAGAATCCAGTATATCATTCCAAAACAAATAACATTGCTATTTAGCACCATTACAATAAGAGATGCTTAGGAAAAAAACTCATTCAGTGCTTAAAATCCACATTGATGACAATGTAGCTGATTTACTCACCAAGGCATTTGATGTTAGCAGGTTTCAGTTCTTGGTTGTTACTATTGGGATGATAAATCCATAAGCTGCATTGGTAAAAGGAGGCAATATTTTGTTTGTATTTTTTGTATAAAGCAACATTTTAACCTGAGTGATGCATTCCAGAGGTATGAGTAAGAGTTTAGAGAGTCGTTGAAAGAGTTACAAATGGTTATTGAAGCACACCTTATACCTACTTGTTCATCTTTGGTGGAACAAAGTTAGTACCGACCTGCAAAGTAGTACCGCCTGGGCAAAGTTTGGACCGCTATAGAGACCGTGTTAAGTAAAATACCGCCCAGGGTACAAGTGTAAATTGAAACGGTTACTTGAAATTAGGTCACTCTAAACCTAATAAACCCACTTAATTGCGCATCCTTACGCATTCTCTCTCTAACAAACATTCGACTTACAAGCCGCTAATATCTCTTTTAACGACGATCTCACTTCCACGAATAATGGTTGTGTCTTGAACTCAATGTCTTGAAGCACTAACATGGTCCATACGTGGGAATTTCTGAAGGGAATCAAAGTTTCAGCGAGATAGATTGATTTTCTCAAGCGAAGTTCATGCATCATGCTCTCACTGTAAGTCTGTTGTATCTACAACATTCTTGTTGACATTTTGTACGTCTCTAAGTCTAAACCAATCACCAATGTTTAGGCACATTACTGCCAAGAAGCTTGGCAAGTCTGTGGCTAGTCTCTGAGGCAACAATAAGAAGTGATCTTCTTTTTGATGATTGCTGATGGGATAGACACATTACCTAATCAGGATTTTTTTTTTTATTATTTTTTTGTTCTATATTGATAGCAATACAGCTAATGAGGTTAGAGGGGGGGATTTAACAGTTTTTAGACATTTAATAAAGCTTTAGTTTTCACCCAATGGAGGTTTTTATTCATACAATTAATCATTGTCTTAGTTTTCCAAAAGTACCTCCTTGGGATCAAATTCCCACTAACATTAGCCACTGCTGTCATCTTTTTTTAACATCTAATCAGAGATAACTTTTTCTAAAATTAATTTTTGATGTATGCTTAGACATTTATATGCTAAAAAAAAGTTTGTAATGTGAACCACACGTTTTATTTCCATTCTTTTTAGATAAACAACTAGCTAATGTTCCTGGTACCTTTTAGATCATATTTCCTGTAAATACTTTAACTATAAGGATCTATTTTCTTCATGGTTAAGAATTGTAAGCATTTCTCAGGGAAAGTCACCCCCATTGTTTGCCACTAAGTTGGTACAACAACTCAGGATGAGGTGCTCCTTCAAGACAGATCCATCTGAAAGCACTACCCACACCCTCTCCTGCTCCCACTAGTGAAGTACCTCATGAGCCACAGACTGACTCATCTCCTGCTCAAACTAGTGAGGTACCTATTGAGCACCAGCCTAACCTATCCCAAGACCTTCACCCACTACTACTATTCCTGATTCTATCCCAGAAACTTCTGGTGAGAATCTTGGAGGTCATTCATCCAGTGATAGAATTCCTTTTCAGGAATGAGGGTGAGCATGACTCTCCAAAAGTGTCTATGATCTTTGACCGTCTCTATGTTCACAGGTTTCAGATCAAGATGCCAAGGAAATACAAGACTTGAAGGCTCGATCACAAAGCTCAAGAAGCCAAGCTAAACTTTCATCAAACACCGCATAAAGCCTATCTAAAAAGTGGTCCTCATTGCAGCAAAGATTCCCAAGATAGGAGCTTCTCAAAGAACATAGGGTGCACAAAGATTCTGTATCCAACAAGGGAGGAAGTTTGCCTAAAGGTGAATTCATCAGTTCAAAGAGATCCTTTGTTTGATGAAATTCCTAAAGATACAGTTGATCACATGGAAACAGAGAATGCTCAGAATGAAGGGAGGACAAGAGAAATGGTGGATGAAGACAAGGAGATTGATGAGAACATACTTAGTACTGAAGATGTACTTAGTACAGACAGAGAAGAGTAAGTATAAGTACTGACGATGGAGGAAAGTATATACTGACAGACCAATAGTTAGTACTGACGGATCCAAAGTTAGTACTGACAGGCACATTGAAGGTACTGATGAACAAGTATTGGAAAGGTACTAGAAGAGCACAGATGAATACTGAAGAGAAAAATGGGAAGTACTGAAGAGAACTTTAAAGGTACTGAAGAGCACATTGAAGGTACTAAAGAGCAAGTTGAAAGTACTGATGGGCATAAGAAAGGTACTGAAGAAGAAATTGCTACTCAAGCCACTCAAACATCCACTCAAACACCCATTCTAAATATTGTGGAGATGATGAAACATAGCTAAGGTCTTCACAACATGAGTAACCCAAAGCAGTTTCTAGAGGAAAAGGAGCAAGGTGTAGAGTTGCAGGATGTTGAAGAATAACTGCAGATACCTAGGCCTACCTCTAACACGAATCACATGCACACATTAAAGCCCTACTTCCAAAGATTGATCCAAAAGCCAAAAGGAAATAAGAAATTGAAGAGGTTGGAAGAATCTGGAAAGTGAATCTGATGGTATTCCTGATGCTGAGAAAAAGATGTAAACAGCTTGAAAATTATGAAGAGAATGGAAGGAAAATACAGATGAAAGATGGGAAGAGGTGAAGAGGAAAAGAAACAGAATAGCTGACAGAAAAGCAGCCAATGAAGCTCTTATAAGAAACTTTGTGGTGATTGAGCTATATAGAATTATATGTGGTTATCAAAGTACTATATTACTAGGGAGTTTCATAATGAGGCCTCTTCGGGGTGGCGTATCGACGAGTTGCTGGATTTACGATTTAAAGTGTCCTAGCTCCTCATACGTTCACTACATGACCTCTTAATTATGATAGCCCGAACGATAGTATGATGTAACTAACATAGACCTGTATATGATGTTAGTTAATCGAAGTACATGGTACTTATACGACCTTAAATTAAATAGGTTGCATCTGACGATTTGCGTGACGCGTTATCTGTGATATTTGGATTATCAGAACTCAAGGTGAGTTCATAGCCCCATATTTTTACGATTTCAATGATTTATAACTTTGGGGTGGAAACATGCTTTGTTTTATAAATTGGACGCAAGTGTATATTTTATATTGATTACGTGTTTGCCTAAGTAGCGATAACCCAAGTTGAGCCCATTATCATGAACTGTCAATTGCATAGATGTAGTTGTGAATTACATTATGTGAGCGCGAATGTTATGAATAGATCTATTTGGGATTGACCATCCCGTTCGGGTGACTAGCTATCACCGGGAACGAACGTATAGCATGTCGGATTTGGGGATGTTTCGGGTTAAACATCTAATCGGGCAGAAATTGCAATATATATTATTGCGAGAAAGATTGTCGAGCTTCAGTGTCATGAGCTTAGGAAAATGTAATCTGGTTTTGTGATGTCTGCATCTGTTGCATTATCACGGGAAAAGTCTTGCGGTCCTGCATATTTTAATTTACTAACCTATGAATTCACCAACATTTTTGTTGACGTTTTAAAGCAATGTTTTCAGGTGGTCAATAGGCACGAGATGCCAAGGATACATTGGTGGTTTTGATTTGGATATCATGCATTAAAGAATTTGTTGCATTACATTTTGTATAACTATTATGGGCTAGAAATCTTTGTATTTTGAACAACTGGACAAGTGAAGCTTCGGCTTATGTAACAAATACTTTATTATTTCCAATGTTTCAATTTTAAATAACTTTTTGGTCGTTCTATATACATCTTGTGTTATTGATCTATGAAGTAGCACGCCCCGGACCCTTATTCCGCTGCGACCCAATTTGGGGGTGTTACAAATCTTTTCTTCATGGAGACCCTCTTAATCCAAGAATTATGGTGTGATATCATATGTTTAGCCTTTTTCTTTAGCTGCTTGATCTAAGACTTTAAATCTTTAATTTATGCATATTGAGTTGTGACCTGTTTACATAAAGATACACAAAGATCATATACACTTTAGAGTATCAGGCCATCCTCATTTCCTGATAAGGATCTATCACTAGATAACTGACCTCCATGATTCCCAATAGAGCCTTCAGGAATGGAATCAAGAATTGGGTTAGCAGAAAAAGGCCCGAGGGATGGGTCAGGCTATGGCTCAATTGGGTCTTCACTTGGGTGAGAAGGAGAAGGTGTGGGTTGGGTTTCAGATGGTCTTTCTGAAACTGCACCTTCATCCTCTGTTGGTTGAGCCAACATAGAAGGAAATAAAGGGGTCACATTCCCATAATTTTTTTTACCCTTTTTAACCATAAAAGAGAAAACCTTAGTAGTAAAAGCATTAATAGGGAAGTGGTCTAAGGCGACTGGCACATTCTTGAGTTGGTTAGTCAAAAATACTGGAATAAACCTTGGGTACATGACAAACTTCTTCTTTGCATCCAAATGCCTCATCATACCATCAAAAATTAGTTTTGAAAAGTTATAAACTTGATTATTGGCCAAACATATTACAGCAGTTGCAATATTTATGGGTATTTGATCCCAAGATGTGCTTTTTGAGCTTAAACAATGAATGATGGTATGAAACAAAAATTTCCATTGAGGAGAGAATAGTCCTTTATTAAAAGTAAGTGTGTTCAAATATCCCTCATACCCCATCAATTGAATGGTATCAAATATAGCCTGGTTTGGTAACACATCAATCCCAGCAGCATCATTAAATTGAAGATCAGTTCTAATTTTGAGATTGAGACAGGCTTGCCAGCAATTGTGGCAATAATATACCTAACATTGTTGATTGTTTTGGATTTAGCGGTCATCCAAAACTATTTAACAAACGTAGTAGACACGACATGACTTACAGTGAGAGCATAGTGAATTAAGCTGCGTGTAAGGAAGTCTATGATCTCTTGAAATTCAGCATTCCCATCAGTCTTTTCTAAGTAGGCGACCATGTTGTGCTTAGGACAGGATTCAAGAGTTGCCATAATCGATGAATTGATGGTTGTCGGTAATGAAAAGATTTAGGTTTGTAAACGAGATCGATTAAGAAATCTTAGGTGAAGAAAGTGTGCAATTGAGATGGGTTTATATAGATTGAGCAAACCCAAGATCAAAGAAACTGTGCAATTTACACTTTAGACCCCTAGCGGTATTTTCTCAAACAGCTATTCAGCAGTACTAACAGATGACCTAACAGTACTAAGTTTGTTAGTACTGGTAGCCTGAGCTGCCCTCTTTTGAGATGCAATATTCCTCTTTTCTTCTTCAAAATCTTGTCTTGTTGCATCATCCAGAGCTTTAGCAATCACTTCTTGAGCAATTATCTTCTCAAGATCATCATGCAAGACTTGTTCATCTTCTGTCATCTGATGTTGTCCTTCCTTGTCAGCAACATCTTCTGAATCCTGTACATCATTGTCTTTAGGAGAGCTTTCAGAAGGTTTTTCATGTGCAGCTGGAGCAACATCTTCTACTGGAATCCTTGTTCTATAAGGGTGTAGTGGAAGCAATATGTATTATTGAGTAGGTTCTTTATCTTTTCCTGATGAACCTGCAACATAAGAATCTTGTGTACCTGCATCTACATTAACCTGATTTTCTACACTAACAAGAATATAGTTAATTGAATTGGTTAGAAAATCAAGATCAAACATCCAATTAGGACCAGTTCCTGCCACATTTGGTTGATCTTCCAAAAACTTAATGTGCAGACTCTCTTCTACTCTTTTGGTCCTTTTATTGTATACTCTAAAGGCTTTACTAGTGGTAGAGTATCCAAGCAAATAATCTTCATCAGATTTCCCATCAAATTTGCTCAAGGAATCTAAGGTGTTTAAAATGGTCAAAGGGTACCTAAAAGATCTCATAAAACTAATACTAGGTGATTTACATATTAATAGTTCATAAGGTGTCTTATTTTGAGGTTTGGTCACTAATACCCTATTCAGTACATAACAGACAGTATTTACTGCCTTTGTCTAAAATGGGATAGGTAAAAGTAAGTCTGCTAACAAAGTTCTAGCAACCTCAATTACGGTCCTATTTTTCCTTTCTACAACACCATTCTGCTGTGGAGTTTTAGCCACACTAAACTCCCTTTTTATTCCTTTCTTAGCACACAATTCATTCATAGCATGGTTCTTAAACTCTGTCCCATTAT
>BQNB010118154.1:0-21044 GCA_026074375.1 Tanacetum coccineum | reverse complement strand
TTCTCAACACCTTTGTATCTAAAAACACTAAGCCTCCTATTGGATCACTCGTTTCCGTGTCTATCTCTCGAAGTCTTAAATTCCAAAAAAAAATTTTCCGTTATATCCTGCAATGTAATATCAAAGAATGATCACAAGTCTTTGTATTATAATTTTCTGATATGACTATATCGTTTTATGGATTCTTATTATGTGTTGTCTTGTATATGTTGATAGATGCCTCCTAAGAGAACATCAACATCTGTAGCACCAGCTATGACTCAGGCTGACATCCGGCAACTAGTTGCTGATAGTATTGCTGCTGCTCTGGAAGCACAAGCTGCAACCATGGCAAGTAGGGGTGAGCATATGTCCAAGACCGGACCGGACCGAGGACCAAAATGGTCCATATTGCTGGACCGCGGACCGGACCGAAATGGTACGGTCCGGTCCAGGTCGGTTCGGTCCGGGTCAGTCTTCGATTCGGTCCTACACAGCATTATCATCGGGTTTTTCTGACAATCCAAATAGGAATACTGGACCAAGAGAAACTCCTGTAGCAAGAAAATGTACTTACAAAGAGTTTATGAGTTGCCAACCTTTCTACTTCAATGGTACGGAAGGAGCTGTTGGTCTCATTCGTTGGTTTGAACGAACTGAATCGGTATTTTCTCGTAGCAACTGTACCGAGGACTGCAAAGTGAAATTTGCTACTGGTACTCTCACCGAGGATGCCTTGTCCTGGTGGAATTCCTATGCCAAACCTATTGGAATAGAGCAAGCCGACAAGATAGCCTGGACTGAATTGAAAAGGCTCTTGACCAATAAGTATTGCCCTCGAACTGAAGTCAAGAAAATGGAAGACGAATTTTACAACTTGGTTGTGAAAGGAAATGATCTCAAGACTTATGCTAGAAGATTCCAGGAATTAGCAGTCTTATGTCCAAATATGGTACCAAACACTGAGAAACTTATGGAAGCTTTCATCGGGGGATTACCCAGAAGTATTGAAGGAAATGTTACCGCTTCAAAGCCTCAAACTTTGGAGGAAGCCATTACCATAACCCAGAGGTTAATGGATCAGGTAACAAAGCACGATGCTGAGCAAGGAACCAATGATCACAAATGAAAGTTTGATGATAGAAGAAACAACAACAACACCAACTACCCCAATAATCATGACAACAACAACTACCTCAATAATCGTGACAACAATAACTACCCCGATGATCGCAACAACAACTACTACCAAAATAACCGTAACAACAACAATAACAACCGTAACAATGATTACCACCAGCAGCAAAAAGGAAGGTAGGAAACCTTTAGAACTTATGGAAACTGTGGATATAATGGACCTTATCCCCTGTGTAGGAAGTGTACACTGCATCACATAGGACCTTGCACTGTCAGGTGTCAGAATTGTAACAAAGTAGGCCATCAGACCAGAAACTGTAGAAGCTAAGAACTTCTGTTTCCAAATATCACTCTATCACTCAACTAAATCTCGGGACGAGATTTCTGTAAGGTTGGGGGAATGTTACAACCCACAATTTTCATCAATGTAATTTCCACTTATATTATATTAAATACTATTTTTTCACGGGATATTTTTTTCTTTATTCCATTATGTAACATAGTTTACATTTCTAAAGTAAACGAGCTCACGCAACTACCTATGCCAATTCTATCTACGTTTATATCAAGTAAATGCCTTAATATGTCAAGTCAATATTCTAATATCCTCTATATCATGTACGTTATCTATTTAACGTAATTTTCATAACATTATTACTAAATGAACTTTATCCGTTAACGTTTATACCAAAACCCTAACTACATGTAATATATATATACAAAACGAATATACAAGCTTATGATGCATATGTACAAGTATTCCTAAGCATAAATTCAAATATGTTTTCCCTCCTAAATCATGGTACAACACCTTAAAGCTTAAAGTACAAGCCGATTGTGCATGATATTCAAATGAGCTCATTTCCCTCCAAATTCTACAAGGCATTTAGTACCACCTTTCTAGCCTAGAGTACAAGTCTTCTAAGCACAACATTTAAACATATTTTTTTTCCTCTAAACACCATTCCACACTCGTCCTAAACCAAAACCCTAACCCGAAAACCCTAGCTGTAACATCCGGGAATTTTCGAAATTTTAAAGGACTATTTTAACCTTGGACTTTTTGAGTCTGACTTGACTTTTGACTTTTGGTCTTTTATTGTCACATAAAAACGATTACCGCATAACTGGTAAATTTTCGGAACATATTTCTATAATAAATCGTATTTATTATTACACTCCTCGAGTACAAAGTTATTTTTAACTTATTTGATTCGAAAACGAAAAAGGATATCTATTAATTCATAGTTGATTTATCACAAACGAACTACTAAATCACGTTTTCACGATTCGGACCCTAAAGGAATTTGATGTAAAACGATATTTCAGACAACTTTTTAGTTTTACCCGAGACTTGAAAACAAGTAGAAGAGGGCTAAAACAGCCTCGCAAAGTTTTAAAAACTGCACACAACGGGTACCGACACACAAAAATAATTAAATTTATTTTTAATTGTCACTATTTATTTAATAAAAATATTAAATAAAATCATTTAATATTTTAATTATCTGAGCGTTGTTGATAACGCGAATATCCGAGTTAAAACTCATTTTTATTTTAACCGAGTCACAAAATAAATAACAGATATTTATTCTAAATGTTATAAAAATATTTATGAAATATTATCAAGTAAATACTCATTTTTATCAGAAAAATGATTTGAAACACAATGGCACATGTTTTGAATTTTGAAACATCCGTTAAGTCGCTCAAACGAGTCCCGAACCGATAGTTATCAAAATTATACTAAAAAGTTACAAAATTTACCCTAAACTAGTTGGGACTTGTCACTTTGTTTTAAACTTTTAATATATATAAAAAGTTTATATTTTTCTTTTCATTTCCATCTCATATAAACACACATACATATATGCCACACTCTCTCTCTATATATGAATTTTCCGGCGAGCCCCTCCGCCGCCGGATTCCGGCTACCACCACGCCGCCGGAAAACTTTTCAGGCATACTTTTCCGGCCAACTCCAAAAATACTCCTCGTGACCCGATCTCTTCGATCCCCTATAACACTCGCTGCCACGCGCCCCCTACCACCGTGGCCACCCCACAGCCGCCACCCTCCCTCTCCCTCTTCTTTCTTGTTCGGCTGCTACCACCACGACCCACCAAGGGTGCGTGGATTTGATTACCAGTCGTTAGGGTGCGTTTGCCATGGAGTGTGTTTGGTGTGCTGCCGCCACCATAGGGTACGGTTGGGTTGTATATTAAGCACATAGGGTGCGTTCGGGTCCGGGTCAGCCCCGACATAGGGTGCGTCGGGTTGGCAGAGCGCCAACAAGGGTCCGTTTGGTTTTAATATTAGCAGCTAGGCTGCGTTTAGTCTGGGTTTAACAGATTAAGATGCGTACGGTTTTGATAAACACCATAAAAAGGGGCGTTTGGTTGGCTGCCTAACAGCCAAGGGGTGTTTGTTTTGTGGTTAACACCACAAAGAGGGTGTTTGGGTGAGCAGAAACCTCGTAAGGGCGTGTTTGGGGTTAGCAGAAAAACTGTAAAGGGGGTGTTTGGTTGGCAGTTTCACAACAAAAAGGGGTGTTTGATTATTCTAAACCGCACACGGGTGCGTTTGGCTGTTAAATAACCACTTATGGTGCGTTTGATTGTTATTAAAACCACATAAGGGGGTGTTTGGTTAGGCAGTTAACCAAACAGGGGTGTTTGGTTTGCTGGATAACACCGTAAGGGTGTGTTTGGGTGAGCAGATTAACCATAAGGGTGTGTTTGGTTTAGCAGAATCGACATAGGGGTGTGTTTGGGTTAACAACAAGGCTGTAAGGGTGCGTTTGGGACAGGAGAAATCGAATAAGGGAGCGTATGGTTTAGCGAAACAACGAGGGTTCGTTTGGTTTATACACTTGACTAATAAATATAACACGAAATGCAAAAGGCTCATCATGTTGTCAAAGCCCGTTGTTTTATGTTGCATCGAAGAAGTGTTTTATGTTGCATCGAATTCTGAGGGTGCGTTTGGGACAGGAGAAATCGAAGAAGTGTTTTATGTTGCATCGAATTCTGAGCTTAATGTATTTAGATTTACTGAAATGCAAAAGGCTCATCATGTTGTCAAAGCCCGTTGTCTGGAACTTGAAGCAGAGCTTTCTAATTTACGTGATAATATCCATAAGGATAATTATAACGAACTTTTAAACCGGTTTTCCAATCTTGAGGTAAATCACCTAAACTTACAGTTAAAGTATCAAAACCTTAAAGATAGTTTTCAGAATAAACCGTCTTCATCCGTTAATGATACTCCTGATTTTAACTCCGTTTTTGTGATCGGTCAAATGAAAGCTTCACTTCAAGGAAAAGACAACGTCATCCAAAAGCTGAAAATGCAAATATCTCAACTTAAGGAGACCCGTAGTGAACTAGACCGAACACTTGATTTTAGGGCCCGAGACTTTCAGATCTCACAATTAACTGAAAAGGTTAATGGTCTTCAAGAACAAAATGAGCTTTTTAGGGCAGAAAATGCAAAGATTAAGCAGCACTACAAGGAATTGTATGATTCGATCAAGATTACGCGTGCTAAGCATACAGAACAGATAACTGCCCTTAAAAATGAAAATGAGAGTCTAAAGGTCCAACTACAGAATACGGTCTCATGTGTCACTACAAATCAGGTTAAACCAAAAGTACTTGCACCAGGAAAGTATGCTATAGATGTTGAACCTATTCCCCCTCGCAATAGGAACAATAGGGAAGTTCATCTAGTTTATCTCAGGCATCTTAAGGAAAGTGTAGATACACTTCGCGAAATAGTGGAAGAAGCCAAAGTTGAAAGACCTTTAGATAGATCACTCGCATTTGCTTGCCGTTACACTAAGCATTCTCAGGAACTATTAGAATATGTGTTTGGCACCTGTCCAAAGGTCTTTAATCAACAAGATAAGAAGCATGCACACACCCCTAGGAAAAAGCAAGTTACCTTTGAGGACCAAATTGCAACATCAAGTAGTACTACACACAAACATGTAGAGCCAATGCACACTCAACAGTCTAATGTCCTTGTGCCTCCTTCTACAGGAGTAAACAGTTGCACTGATGCTAGCGGATCTCAGCCTAGGAGCATACTCAAGAAACATACGATCCCGCCAGCTAAAAGTGACAGCTTGAAGAAAGTAGAAGACCACCTAAAGAATAGAAGACCACCTTATAGGACGATTAGATCCAGTCTGAAAACCACGAATCGTGTTGATTCTAGTACTAGCTCTAAGCGTACTGTAATTAATTCGAATTCTCATTCTATGTGCCAAACGTGTAACAAATGTTTATTTTCGGCTAATCATGATATGTGTATGGTTACTTATTTGCACTCTGTGAATGCATCATCCAATGTTAAAAATGATGTGCGTCATGTTAAGCAAGTTTGGAAACCTAAGCAAGTTACACAAGTGTGGAAACCTAAACATATCAAACAAATTTGGAAACCAACTGGCAAAACACTTAACAATGTTGGTTATCAATGGAGACCCACAGGAAGAACATTCACCCTAAGTGATCAGTGCCCTTTAACTAGGTTCACTAAACTTACAGGAATGTCAGCCATTGCTTGTGCTAACCAATCGGAACCCAACCAACATTGGGGATCCAATTTTCCAAACTCTCCATCTTCGTCTGTTTTCAAATGCAGGTCGTACAAATCGTCCTTTGGTATTTGGACTCAGGCTGTTCAAAACATATGACGGGGGATCGCTCAAGGCTCATGAATTTCGTGAAAAAGTTTATCGGGACAGTTAGATTCGGGAATGATCACTTTGGTGCTATTATGGGTTATGGAGATTATGTCGTTGGTGATAGTGTAATCTCCAGGGTATACTACGTGGAAGGACTGGGGCATAATTTGTTTTCTGTCGGTCAATTTTGTGATTCAGATTTGGAAGTTGCTTTCAGAAAGCATTCTTGTTATGTTCGTGATACGGATGGTGTTGAATTACTTAAAGGGTCCCGTGGTTCTAATTTATACACTATCTCTGTTGAAGACATGATGAAGTCCTCCCCAATTTGCTTGCTATCCAAAGCCTCCAAGAACAAATCATGGTTATGGCATCGGCGTTTAAACCACTTGAACTTCGGTACCATCAATGATCTTGCAAGAAAAGACCTTGTTAGAGGCTTACCTAGATTGAAGTTTGAAAAAGATCATCTTTGTTCTGCATGTCAATTAGGAAAGAGCAAAAAGCATACCCACAAACCCAAAACTGAAAACACCAATTTGGAAGTTCTAAACACCCTTCATATGGATTTATGTGGACCGATGCGTGTGCAAACTATTAATGGGAAGAAATATATCCTGGTCATCGTCGATGATTATTCTCGGTTTACGTGGGTTAAGTTTTTGAGATCAAAGGATGAAACCCCTGCAGCTGTCATCAAATTTCTGAAGCAAATACAAGTTAGTCTCAACAAAACTGTAAGATTCATCCGCATCGACAATGGCACAAAATTTGTCAACAAAACTTTGTATGACCATTATGAAAAAGTAGGAATTTTTCATCAAAAGACTGTTCCAAGGACTCCACGGCAGAACGGCGTTGTCGAAAAAAGGAACCGTACTCTTGTCGAGGCTGCACAAACAATGTTAATTTTTTCCAAGGCACCGATGTTTCTTTGGGCCGAAGCTGTGGCTACTGCTTGTTACACCCAAAACCGTCCCCTTATTCACACACGTCACGACAAAACCCCATATGAGCTAGTACACAATAAGAAGCCTGATCTCACATTTTTCTAAGTCTTTGGTGTTCTTTGTTACCCTACAAATAACAATGAGGATCTTGGAAAACTACAACCAACGGCTGATATTGGAATCTTTGTTGGTTACGCACCAAACAGGAAGGGTTACAGAATCTACAACAAACAGACCCGACAAATAATGGAGACTATTCACGTTACATTCGATGAGCTGACTGAGCATATGGCTCCTATACAATCCAGTCCAGGACCCGCTCCTAACCTGTTGACGCCTGGACCTATAAGTTTAGGGCTCGTACCCAATCCTGCTCTTGCTATTCCATATGTACCTCCCACAAAGAAAGAATTGAAGATGTTATTCCAACCCATGTTTGATGAATATTTTAATCCATCGGGTGTCCGTCAGGATCCTATTCCTAATGCAGTACAAGACCCGGTCATACCTACAGGTCCATCAGTGTCTATTGCTATTGATCTCGACGCACCATCGGGAAGTCATACATCATCACCACTGGATCATCATTCCTCGTCGGTACATCATGGTGTAGCAGGTAAGCAATATGCAGAAGTTAATCCGTTCGCTGCGGCTGATCCCGAACCATTTGTTAATGTGTTCGCCCCAGACTATAACTCTGAAGCTTCATCATCTGGGGAAATCACCATACCTGAATCCAACCAATCCACTCTACCTCATGAACATATCTGGAAATGGACCGATTCCCATCCTCTTGATAACATTATTGGGAATCCCTCTCGACCGGTATCCACTCGGAAACAGCTTGCTACGGATGCTTTGTGGTGTTTCTACAATTCCGTATTGTCCAAAGTCGAACCAAAAAACTTCACATCTGCAGTTACTGAAGACTGTTGGTTTCAAGCCATGCAAGAAGAAATCCATGAATTTGATCGACTGGACGTATGGGAATTGGTACCACCTCCAGACAGTGCCATGATTATTGCTCTCAAGTGGATTTATAAGGTGAAACTTGACGAGTATGGTGATGTGTTGAAGAACAAAGCACGTCTTGTAGCAAAAGGATTTCGTCAAGAAGAAGGTCTAGATTTTGAAGAATCCTTCGCCCCGGTTGCTCGTCTTGAAGCAATCAGGATATTCATTGCCAATGCCGCCAGCAAAAACATGACAGTTTATCAAATGGACGTGAAAACTGCATTCTTAAATGGCGAGCTCAAAGAAGAAGTCTATGTCCACCAACCGGAAGGCTTTGTTGACCCAGAACGTCCACATCATGTCTATCGTCTGAAGAAAGCACTTTACGGGTTAAAACAGGCTCCTCGGGCATGGTATGACACTTTGTCAAAGTTTCTTCTGGCACAAGGATTCTCCAAGGGTGTCGTCGATCCAACCTTGTTCATTCAAAAAACAGGCAAACACACTCTTCATGTTTAAATATATGTTGATGATATCATATTTGCCTCGACCGACCCCAAAGATTGTGACCGTTTTTCTAATGAAATGAGTTCTAAATTTCAAATGTCGATGATGGGTCAAATATCATTTTTCTTAGGGTTACAAATCTCTCAAAATCCTAGAGGCATTTTCATAAATCAATCTAAGTATGCAAATGAGATTTTAAAGAAATTTGATCTTCATAAAAGTGACCCTGTTGACACTCCTATGGTGGAGCGAACAAAACTGGATGAGGATCTCTCAGGGACCCCTGTTGACCAGACCAAATATCGCAGCATGATTGGGTCCCTGATGTACCTCACAGCCAGTAGACCTGACCTTGTATTTGCTGTGTGCATGTGTGCTAGATATCAATCTAGGCCCACTAAAAAGCACCTTGAGGCAGTTAAACGGGTCTTTCGGTATCTCCAAGGATCCATTAATATGGGTCTTTGGTATCCGAAAGACACCGCCATGGCACTAACCGCATACGCAGACGCAGATCATGCAGGTTGTCAGGACACTCGCAGAAGTACATCTGGCAGTGCTCAGTTCCTTGGTGATAAGTTAGTCAGCTGGTCATCAAAGAAGCAAACCAGCACGTCCATCTCGTCTACAGAGGCTGAATACATCGCGATGTCTGGTTGCTGTGCCCAAATCCTATGGATGCGGTCTCAATTATCAGATTATGGCTTTGCATACAATCGCATCCCTATGTACTGTGACAACAAGAGTGCCATCGCTCTTTGCTGCAACAACGTTCAGCACTCTAGGTCTAAACACATCGACATCCGACATCATTTCATCAGAGAACAAGTGGAAAAAGGAGTGGTTGAGTTGTACTTCGTGAGGACAGAGTATCAACTGGCGGATATATTCACTAAGGCGCTGCCCAGAGAACGATTCGAATTCATTCTCCCAAGGCTTGGCATGAAGTGTATGAAGCCGGAGACACTCAAAAGTCTTCAGGATGATCAGGATGTGTAACGGATTGGCTTCAAGTATCCTTTGTAAATATGTACATACTTACACCCAAAAAGAAAAATACAAAAATATAAAACGATCAAAAATCCATAAAAATCAGAAAAAGAAAATTCCAAAAATAGTCTTTCTTCAGACATGTCTTTCGTTTATCGATAACATTTACGGTCCTAGAAATGTCGTTCAATAATGACACGGGTCTTTAAATGAAGCTCGATCGGAAGTTTAAACCTTTCAAAACATGTCTAAATGGCTTGCAGTTATTTCAGCCTGCAACCCGCTTTTCAAAATAAGGAAAGCTCGTCGCCAAAAAGACGGCTGTTCCTAACAACGGGTGATTAATTTCTCCCGGGCATGGGTTACTGTATATCCATGCAACCTCGATCTAATGTACGCTTCAGTGCATTATTTCTTGATTAAGAAGAGAAGTCTTCTTTTATCCTCATAATTTTCCGTCTATGATTCTTCAGAAAATTATTTGGATCACACGTGGTGGTTTCAAGCGGACTTTTGAAAAGTAATCGGACTTGGTTTTTCATAAATTTGACTCTCAATCAACGACTACAGCTCTTTAAATAGAAAACGGGTCATTGATTGAGGGGGAGAGTGGTTTTTCAAATTTATGACATCTTTCAGGCATTTTTCGTAACTAACGGGGTTATGGTTTAAGGGGGAGTTAAACTAGTGTTAACTTAAAAAGGACCAATTGTGTCGCTTTCCCGAGTTACTCAATCCATTAATTGCTTCGTGCTCCTAAATGCTAAAGAAATATGAAAAGTGAGGGACCATTAGTGTAATTTATCTTGCATTATAAGAAATAAAGAAAGATTACCAAAAAGGAAAAAGGAGAGGGGCCAAATGTGTCATTATCTGAAAATTGAAAGTAGGTATATGTGTGTGTTGCGTTTTGACCAAGTCAAACCTTTCAAAACTCAATCAAACTCTTTTTCCATTTTTCTCTCTCAAACTATCATGCGATATTGCCTGCTCAAGTGTCTAACTTTCGTGGTCGTTGCTTAGGTAAGGCTACTGTTAAGTTCAAAATCCTCGTTATAATGCCTAAGTCTTAATCGTCTTGCTTAAAACTTATAAATTCCTCATGTTATATAGATTTTGAGCTCTCCCGCTATCATCATCCAACTCTTGGTTAGTAATTCTAATTATGTTTTGAGTGCTGGGATATCATCAGTATACGTATGTAATGCTTAGTTGATGCATGAATTGGTTTTCCCATTGCTAGTTTTAGGGCCTTAGTAATTTACGAGTAGTTATTGACTTTTAGAGTCAAATTTCTTGCGAATGATGCGTCTAGTAGTTTGTGGTGGTTTGTGGTTGTTACTGCAATGGTATATACGATGAAAGATGTACCCAAGTTTGTTTCTAGGAACCTCTAAATTGAAAGTTAGGATATGCGGTTAAGTCGTTTCTTTGGTTTGTTTTATGTTGAAATTCATGTTGCGTTTTGACAGTTAGTTCTTGGTTGCGTTGTGTGGTTAAATTCATGTTGCGTTTTGACAGTTAGTTCTTGGTTGCGTTTTGTGGTTAAATTCATGTTGCGTTTTGACAGTTAGTTCTTGGTTGCGTTTTGTGGTTAAATTCATGTTGCGTTTTGACGGTTAGATTCTAGGTTGCGTTTTGTCTTTGTTCTTAAAAGCGTTTTAAGAAAATATCCCTGATTGCGTTTTGGTATACTTATTATGATTGCGTTTTGAGTGATATTTTGGATTGCGTTTTGCTTATCTATTATTGAACAGGTCAAATCGCAACTGGTTGCGTTTTGCTTAGAAGAAGTTTTTAATATTAAAATAGTAAAGCCCCCATTTCGAAAGTTTTTAATGGTTGCGTTTTGACTATTTTTGAATATTATAAACATTGCGTTTTGAAAGTTGCATTCTATGTGGCGTTTAGTGAACAGGCTTTGGTTGCGATTTGATATTTAATAATTGATTGCGTCTTGATGTAACTGTTGCGTTTTGGCTTTATTCATGTGTTGCGTTTTGGTCATTAATCGTTGAACAGGACAAAACGCAACTCGTTGCGTTTTGATTTGAAGAAATTTTTAATATTAAAATATTGAAGCCCCTATTTCGAAATTTTCTAAAATGATTGCGTTTTGATAGTTTTTGAATATTATAATCACTGCGTTTTGATGATGGCTGCGTTTTGAGTGCTGCGTTTTGACGTTACTGCGTTTTGATTATGGCTGCGTTTTGAGTGATTGCTAATTGCGTTTAAGTGGCTGCGTTTTGATATTAGCTCATAAAATATTCGTTGCGTTTTGAGTCACTAAAAGTTGCTTGTCCATTGTGTTTTGCATTGCATTGATTGTTAATTGCCATTGAATCTTATGGTTTAATCGGTGTGTTATGTCCTCTCTTCGATGAGTTAACTTCCGTTGATTCAAGAGTTGACCAAACTCATTGATTAACTCTATAACATGATCTTAGGGTTCTTTCTCTTGGATCTTGTGCATACGTGATTAACTTCCGAGCATCTGCTCACATCTAACAATTCCTATCTGCATGGTCGCTTTTCAGTGATTGTAACTGTGCAGATACAATGGCTTATGCGAACATGCACCCGTGCAATGGCACCACCCGTAACCGGATAGAATGAAACAATCTTACCTACGCATTCGATGGTTCCAATTGGGAAAGCAACGCGCTATCCTGAATGAAGAAAAATCTCAACCCCAGCCCATTTTACCAGATTTGCTATGGATATTCTCAAAGCAAACAAATCTCTTCAGAACTTTTACTGTTATAGCTCATTTATTGAATTCGAACAAGGGAAGCTCTGGCTCAAGTCTACTGATGAGAGCTTCGTCTATTAAATATTAAATGTGTAATAAAGATAATATCGGAATCCGGGCTCGGATAGATAATCTAATATTGTATATGTTTGGTTTAATCCCAAGCAAACACCCGAGCCCGGGTCCTAGTTAAATATCCCGCGCGTCACATTAAATGTGTAGGGGTATATATATATTTAGATATTTTCTAAAATATCTAAATATATATATAGATATTTTTCTTATTTAAAAAATATCTTTTTCATAATATCAAAAATTTCTTTTTCTTATTATCTCTCTCTCTCTTTTTCGATCCTCTCTCTTTCTCTTTTCTTGTATTCGTGTTTCGTGTTATGAAGTGAAGTGTAAATCGGGTTCCTACATTTACAGAGTCATCTACAATACCGGCTATCTATATTCAACAATTCTGGGATACTATTTGTTTTGACAGTAAAGCCGGGAGTTATAAGTGTCAACTGGACGAGCAATGGTTTGATCTCACTCAAGACACACTCAGAGACGCTCTTCAGATCACGCCAGTCGATAAAAACTGGGTTTTTTCTCCTCCTCCGACTCCTGATACGCTTATCGAGTTTGTCAATGAGTTTGGTTTATCCAATATAAGTCATCACTTGTCAAAATGTCACCACTAACGACATGTTCCAACATGAGGAGCACTCACCAACAAAACAATCATCAATCTTGAGCCTTACGGGAAAGACTTCAAATTTGAATACCAATAGCCCCAGTGCTACAGATCCTAGGGGTGTTGTTAATCAGAGCTCACATTGATTTAAGCTGAAAGGAATGTGGGAAGAATTTACCAGATCTAACCACAATTTCACTCGAAGAACAAGAGAGAATCTGGCACAACAATCTCAAGGAAAGAAGAAAGCGACTAACATTCTGATCCCAGTATCCCGGTTCACCAAGTTGATAAATTGTCAACGTTGCAACGCTACACAACCTTCCACCCAAGACCTGAGTCCCCCACACATCTCTGCCTATTGAGGAACTTAATAGGTAATCTCAAGTTCAACTTAAGTGGACCAAACGGGTCAGTTCTTCGGGATGACTATACCGAATGAACTCATCAATGATGTCATTCGAGGAGCTGATTATTATGATGCTTATCTGAAAAAAGTTGCAAAGCATCAACAATACCTCGCGGGTGAAGAAGTGAGTGATCCTGATTCTCCAGTACCCAAGCCAGCAAAGCCAACAAAACAAACCAAACCAAAACCAACCAAGCAATCAAAGCCTACCGAAACCAAAGTTGCATCCAAGAAGCCTAAACCAGCTCCGACCAAACCTCAGGAGAAGAAGCGCAAGCCGGTGTCAGAGTCGTCGGAGGCCCCACCACTAGCCAAACGTGCTAAGGCGGGGAAAGTAGTTAAGAAGAGAACTGTTAAGAGTTTTAAGCAGTTGGTAGATGAATTCATTAATGAAGGGGTTCCTGCTGCTAAACCCAGGCTTGAAGACACAGAGGAGGCAATACTGCAAAAGGTTCTAGAAGAGAGCCTAACGGATGCCTACCCAACTCAAAGGGGTCCTCTTCCCCCTGTGGTATTTAGGGAAACTGATACTGGGAAACTTCAATCCAACGCAGAGGTGCCGGAAAGGGAAGAGAAAGTAGGTGAAGAACACTCTGCCCCATTCATCTACAAACCTCAACTACTAAGGAAAAAGAGCCCATCCGACTGAACTGTCATAACTTTCAAGACATACTCCCGACCAATCAACCAGCGGGCCATTGAAGAAGTCCTTCTCCTTTTATGTTGAACGTAGATTTATATGGCATGACACGGAGTCCTGAAGAATAAATGCCTTCAGTGGTTAGAGTATGGCTCAAGAACGAAGGCCAGGCTGGAACCAGACCCTGTAAACTTGATGAAGGCCATAGCTTACAAACCCTGATGATGTTGCTTGAATCTCAACTTTACCAACTCCTAGTATTCTCGCTGGACCAAACCTTGAACACTCGGATGTTGAGATTACTGATCCCTCTATCAACCATAACCAGAAGCATATTGATGAGGATTCAAAGCCCAGCATAACCCTGAAGTTCAAGAGAATCTCAAGCTGACGTTGATGAACAGGATGATTCCAGAAGAACCTGTTAGCTCTACCAGGGACTTGTACTCTCTTCCAACACTGACCAATGACTTCATCTAATGGGATCAATTCATTATGAAAACCATCGGAAAGCCAATAAGTGAGAAAGACAGCAACACGAGCTGAATCAATGGTGTCCGTCACTATTCAGCAAGACACCTCTGTCATCCCTCCTATGACGTCACCGGTTATCGGTCCCGTGCCTAGACCCGCTTCTCCCAATGTTCATTGGCCATTACCAACCACCACAACCACAACCTCAGCAACAACAACAACAACTCTTCCACTACCACCTCAACCACAACAAGGTCCGTCAGATCCCATCATCATCAAACGTATGGGTGAACTTGAAGAGCTAATCGCGAATCTAGTGGAAGAAAATCAAGCTCTGGAAGAACGTTTAGACAAGCAGGGGAGCAGGATCAATAAGTTGGAAACCATGGACTTACCCAAAATGATCAGAGAGCAGACGGTGGAGTTTATTGATTCACAGGAGATTGACCGAAAGATTAATGAATCAGTTAAGGAGGTGGTTATCTCATCAGTAAAGCATGCAATGAGAGCTCCTCTTCGTGCTCGCTTCAAGGATCTCCCTACGTCTGACATGAAGGAAATTCTGCTCCAACGCATGTTGGAGGAGAACTATGACAAGGGACATGCTGTTCACCGAGTAGCATATGAAGCACTGCAGGACTCCATCCGTCGTGATGAATGTGAGGACTTCGATGTTGATAAGGCTCAGGAGGAAACTAAGAAGAAAAGTAAGCAAGATTCTCCAAAGACTCCGCCTGGGTCGCCACCTTCATCACCACCTCCTCCTCCACCACCGTCAGGCGCATCAGGGGCTTCTGGCACAACCGGAGCCTCCGATTCTGCTCAAGCTCCTCCTCCACCACCTCCGTCCTCATCCACTCATCAGGGAGGTCAGTCAACAAGCACCGCGGCCCCAAGTTCCTCAAAGACAGCTGCTTCAGCTGAATACTCTGCTTGGACAACGACTGACACCCGGATTAAACCTTCAATTACAACGATTCCTGATGATCTTTATATGGATGATGACACCACTGCAGATGAACAAGCATATTCTAGTGGTGAAGAGGTAGGACGTGATCATATTCCTACAGTCAACTTGAGGCAGAGTTGGTGGAAACCTCTTACTGAAGATCGACCTGCTTCTCCGGAACCTGCCTGGACCATACCGTCATCTGATTTGCCGGTACCAACTAACAACTGGGCCTCTGCTCTGAAGACTACATATGTACCTCCACCAGAGAACTCATTACTTGCTCAGACCGGTGATATCACGACATTTATGGATTGGTATTGTAAACGACAAGGAATCCTGAACCCCCTCACATCCTAAAGACCTGGAAAGGCCCTGCAATTTGAAATTGTCAAAGCCTTTTCATTCCCGATGTAGTTTCATCTCCCATTTTCCATATGGAAGAAAGCCACAAGCCTCTCACACCGATAAAGTGGATGTTGCAATTCTACAGTACCAGAGGTTAGCAAAAGCCACATTCCACTTGGTGGTGAACCCATTCCATATTACCAACCAATCTGACTACTTCCTTCCACACAGACATAAGTAACTTCAATACGTTCGCAAGATTTAGCAGACTCATACTTGTTTTATCTCAAAGATAAGGCAGCATTCTCTCCAATTTGGCTAGAGCAACTGGTACCTGATCAGATTCCTGATTGAAGAGATGCAAGTATGACATCGCTCGATGTAATGGAATCTCTCACCGTGGTTTCCTAAGACAACGATTCTACATTGACAGATTCTCTTCTGAAGGAGACCGCAGAGCCGTCCGAACTCACAAGCGTATCTTAAGTGTCGTCCGAATCGAAATCTTCTCAATGTATGGGTATGATTACATGAAGAAGATCATCCTTCGTCGAGATGATCTCAAGGAATATGTCATGACGGCTGAAGATGGATTTACAAATATATGAACCCTTATAACTTTGAAGAACTGTACTCATGTAAATCTTCAAGTCACATGAACCATCTTTCCTCCGATGACAAAAGTGTATCGAGCACTACTGCGATCAACCACTGGAACAAGAAACTTGGTTATCCGGACAACGCTTAGATAGGACTTTAGCTGGGGATTGAGAAGTTACCAGACGCAAAAACCTCATTAAACCTCACTCAAACCTCGATGGGATGCCACCGGATTCGAGTTCAAGCATGACTACACAGTCATAGACTCTCCAAGGGCAGTTACATTTAGAGACAGATACGGGGTGCAGATGATTTTGAGGTTCAATGAGATCCACAAGTTCAGTGATGGTACTCTACAATAGATCGATGAAGCGTTGGACTACCGAGTCAAAGAGTTCAGAGTCAACAGGACAAATCCAGGGATGAATACAAGATTTTTGCCTGAAGAAAGAAACGTTTCAGAAGCAAGGAGTTAATCTTTGCTATCCATAAAGCTAAAGACACACGTATCATCTGGAAATCTGAGACTTTAGTTGGTGGACAAGGGACCGATTTAGAAGGCACTAACCAGTATACTGAAGAGAATCCGATGATGGGTAGTATAACTTTATATGTTGTGTTTGAAATTATGTACATATATATGTAGTGACCTAAAACTGTAACTTAGGCTTATATATTAAAGATAACTATTATGTATTTCATATTCGGATTATATAAACCTGACAAGGATGAACACTTTCTCCCAAAATTTCCCTAACTTAAATCAATTGAGGACCCAAAATCTCAAACGTGATTTGAAATTTGTGCTCGGGGGAGAAAATGTGATTTAATTATGAAAATCTGATATAAAATGTGATCTTTTAAACTCAAATGTAGGCTCCTCCATATGTGCTAAACCATTTCAAATAATCTATCACATATTAAGGGGTAGCTAAAGGTATAAGAATGGCTACATGGAAATATCCTAAGACCGACCCTGTAATCAACTTATCAAGGATTTATAGAAGATGGTAAGATAGGTACTACGCTCGTCCCACGATCCCCTGCCAGAACCGAGGGATCTACCCTAGGTCAACTCAACTAGTTAGTGTAGAAGTCCTTAGGTATGATTACAAAAGGAGTTATGTGAGAATAAGGGAATAGTGCGGACTAATAATAATCTAGTACTAGAATAAACCCAACAAGGTACTAGTAATGAAGTCTCGGTAAGCACTGAAGGGGTTGAAGAATGAAAAAAAATGTTAAGATAAAGGGTGGAAAAGAAAGCAGCCTCCTTAACATAGGCAGAAACCTGGTCAATACAATGCTTGTCAGAAATCACATGGTTTATTGCAGACATGAAGACAAGTATCATGGACCCATGATTACGCTTGCATAACCTCCCTAGCTACTCAAGATCCCTTCAAATGAGGATTCTTGTTTCATTTCTCAATCAGCGGAGATCAATACAATTTTATCGTCTTTCTCACTCCGAGGTTAGTCGATATTGAAAAGGTGGCAGTCCGCTCCAGCCTCTGACCACTAAAACCAAAATACACTATTGAGTCTAGAGCCTTGAGATCATTCAAAAGTCTCGTTAGGACCTTAGCCATATTGAAGCTTATTTCTCACACAATCTGAGGACAACAAGTAAAAGGATTTTTTTTAAGAGTCCTTCACGATTATCCTTCCCTGATGGTAATATACCAAAACATCCGAGTGATACGAAAGTACTCACAATGAAGATGGAAATCCTTCTAGAGCCAACATCAAACAAGCTCTTGGTAGGTGACATGTGAGATCCACTATGGATTAAACTTGTGACAAATGGAAAGCAACGATGGTGCGATTCTTTGTGAATCAACTTGTTCAGGTTGTGAATTGACAATCATTTTGGAAAACCTCATGATGTGCTCAACAACTGATTTTCAAGCACATTGATTGTGGAACTTCCTTCAAAACAAATAGTTTTTCTAATGAAATTTTGATTTATGCTAACAAACACCCTCGTATGTGTCACAAAATATTTCTCAAACGACACGTCGATTGATTTTAAAATCAAGTTTTCTCTTTAATCGGTAAGATAGTAACTAACGATTCACTCTTATCATGTGTCTGCCTTTGAGACATTCGAAAAAGAACAATGCAAGTATAGAGATTTTGATGGTTACACATCAGATGATCTGATACTTATACTGGAAATCCTGTCAAGGAGATTCTTCTTAAGACGAATCTACCTGATCACATTGTCGGATCACTCACGGATCTGGAGGTTAATTAATCCAACTACTTCGGCGAATGACAAAGCCCAAATTCTCCACTACAATTTATTGCTAACTGTTTTATTACAGGATCAAGTTATGGTGGAAATGGAGATACCTCATTCCAGTACAGTCAATTTACAACCCCATGCTCACACTTAATGTGTTCAATCAAAGACACCATGACAACCAAAAGACCTATAACACAGCTTCCGCTACTCTGATAAGTAATGTCATGATCAAGAAAAGTGTAAGCATGTCGGTCCGAAAGTCACAACGTCACATAAAGGTAATGCTACCCAACAAGGAATGATCATAGATTAAGACGGAGATGATCCGAAAGAAAGCTCAAAGATCGCACTAAGCTAAGGGACAAATCTCAAATTTCACTCCATAATGTACAAGGACACAAAGATTGAAGAATCAAAGACTTCGAGCTACATACAGAAGGCAATGACGTACAATGCTAGAAATCATAATGCAATTTTTCTGGGGTGACCTCCCTTAGGGGAGATTGTTATGATTATGAAACAGACCTGCTCACCCCGTGTATAATCTAGAATAACATAGTTCGTTGTCTAATTGTAAGCGTATGACTAATAGTATTGGGCCAGGCCTTTAGCCCACTTGTAAGCCTATACTCAAGCCCATTAGGGCATAAACACTCATGTATATAAACCCCTTTTTCAGCCATGGGAAGGGGTTGGTTGTTCATTTATCACTGTCTTGTTACAAATGCCAGACTTGATGAATCAATGTTATGGCATAGGAGGCTTGGTCATATAAACTTTAAAACTATAAATAAACTGGTTAAGGATAATCTTGTGAGGGGATTACCTGCAAAACGTTTTGAAAATGACCAAACTTGTGTTGCTTGCCTTAAGGGAAAGCAACACAAAGCCTCTTGTAAGTCCAAGATCCAGAACTCTATTACTCAGCCTTTATTCATGTTGCATATGGACTTGTTTGGTCCAACTTTTGTGAGCAGCTTAATGAATAAGAAATATTGTCTTGTGGTCACTGATGATTATAGCAGATTCACTTGGGTTTTCTTTTTAGCCTCTAAGGATGAGACTAGTGGCATCCTTAAGAACTTTATAACTGAGATAGAAAATCTAGTTGATAAGAAAGTAAAAATAATCAGATGTGACAATGGGACAAAGTTTAAGAATAGAGTTATGAATGAGTTTTGTGAAAAGAAAGGCATTAAGAGGGAATTTAGTATAGCTAGAACTCCTCAGCAAAATGGTGTTGCTGAAAGGAGAAATAGGACACTAATTGAGGCTGCTAGAACCATGTTAGCTGACTTTAAGTTACCTACTATATTTTAGGCTGAAGTAGTTAATACTGCTTGCTATGTGCAGAATAGGGTAATTATAGTTAAGCCTCATAACAAGACCCCTTATGAATTGTTTAGAGGTAGAACTCCTGCTCTAAGCTTCATGAGACCATTTGGGTGTCATGTTACCATCCTTAATACCTTAGATCATCTTGGCAAGTTTGATGGAAAATCTGATGATGGTTTCTTTGTTGGATACTCATTGACTAGTAAGGCTTTTAGAGTATACAACATTAGAACCAGGAAAGTAGAAGAAAACTTGCACATTAGGTTCTTGGAAAATAAACCTATTGTTACAGGTGATGGTCCAAAGTGGCTGTTTGATATTGATAGTATAACAAAATCAATGAATTATGTGCCAGTTGCTGCAGGTATAAACTCTAATGATTTTGCAGGTTCAAAAGAAAGTAATGGTGCAGGTCACACTAGCAAGGAGACTGAATTTAGACAAGACTACATTGTGATGCCATTGTGGAAAGATGGTTCAATGTTTGATTCTTCTTCAAAGAATTCTAGTGATGATAAACCACAACCTTCTAGTAATGCTAAAAAGAAGGATGATGAAGGTATAAGTAAAGCAAGTAGATTTAGTGATCAAGAGCAACCTAAGAGCAGTACTCCAAATATTAATACTGTTGGGCCAAGTATTAAAACTGCTAGTGCAAATTTTAAAACTGGTTGTCTAAATATTAATACTGTTAGTCCAACAGTTATTACTACAAGGTCAAATCGCTCTTAAAATGTATCTGACATGTTTTCTTTGGGAAGAAGTGCTACACTTGAAGCCACACATGCTGATTTATTTAGTGATGAAATAGAAATGGATATGAGCAACCTTACTACCTCATATCAAGTTCCTACTACTCCAAATACAAGAATCCATAGAGATCATTCACTTGATCATGTGATTGGTGATATACAATCTGGTGTACAGACAAGGGGAATGACAAAGAATACAAATGAACATGGGTTCATTAGTGCTATTTATGAAGAGAAAACTCATGAAGACCTTTATACTTGTCTATTTGCTTGTTTCCTATCCCAGGAAGAACAAAAAAGAATTGCCAAAGCTCTAAGTGATCCAGCTTGGGTAGAAGCAATGCAGGAGGAGCTTTTACAGTTTAAACTACAAAAGGTTTGGATACTAGTAGATTTGCCTAAAGGTAAGAGAGCTATTGGTACAAAATGGATATTCAGGAATAAGACATATGAGAGAGGCATAGTAACAAGGAACAAAGCAAGGCTAGTTCCCTAAGGATATACTCAAGAAGAAGGTATAGATTATGATGAAATTTTTGCTCCTGTGGCTAAAATTAAGGCAATAAGGCTGTTCTTAGCTTATGCTTCATTTATGGGCTTTATGGTATATTAGATGGATGTAAAGAGTGTTTTCCT